>PYHW01010739.1:1242294-1297619 GCA_013186435.1 Turdus rufiventris
TTCTCCATTTCAAAGAGAAGCTCCTGCCTTTCTCAGCAGACACCTGTCCTCCAAACTAAAACAGCAACTTTTTGTTCTTTGTCCATATGTAAGCCACACCTGATTATAAACTGCACTTCCGGGTTCGGACCAAAATTTTAGTCAAAATGGTGTGGCTTATAATCATGAAATTAATGTAATTTGGATTTAGAAACTCAGATGTAGAAAATCCGCAGGATGTTCCTCACCTGAAAGAGACAGTCCTCACAGGAGAGTCCTTCACACTGTGTAGATAAATTTTAGAGAAGAATCCCATACACTTTGGTGTTCTGTCAAGTGTATTCTGGAGACAACAGCTGTTGCAGGCAATTGGATACCCTGTAGACACCAACACTTGAACAAGAATGGTAACTGCACAGCATGTTTTTATTCAAATATGAACATCAGAGGCAAGAGCGAGAGCCTGTTAACAGACAACATTGCCTTCTCCATCTTGCTGCTCATGCAACCCTGTCTCTCACATAATGGGTGTTTGGTAATGTAAAGAAGAGATTCTGCAGCATTCAAAAGTGACTATCTCAATGTTTATGAGATCTTAAAAAAATTAAATAAAATTTTTTTTGAAACTCAATACTTTTTCCAAATATTATTTGAATAGTCAGCATTGCAGTTCTGCCAAAAGAAAACCAGATTATCTTTGTTTAGCATAATTAATATTGTTTATTTGCTAAAGCAGAACTTTGATCACTTCACTAACTCTTTTAATGAAATTTTAAATGTATATTTCATGATTTTTTTTAAATTGATAATGAAGTTCTTAGAAGGACACTAGTAAAAATCCTCCAGTAAAAACACAGGCGTTTTTCTTCTTTTTTGTTTTGTTTTTCTTTTCATGATAATATTTGTAAAGTTGCAGCTATTACCTTTCTTTAAATTACAGATTCCAGATTGTTTTCCAATCATCTTTTTCCCTTTGATCGTTTCACAGTTTATTAAGCTCCTATGGCCTGAGATATATAGTAAACTGTGCAGATAACTTTTATAGATTTCTAGATAGGTAAAATGAACCTTAAGAGAACAATAACTTTCCCAAAGTCACAAAACAAGGTCAGAGTACAGCAGCACCAGTGTGATGGCTTGTCTCTGTGGAGAAAATTGTCACAGTAATAGTTTGAAAGATTAATCTTTGTCACAAATGATTGTCACGCAAATTAATCTAGAGCAGAAAGAATTAATCAGAAATCTGCTCCTTGTGACAAGAATTGTCACTCATGAGCCTCAAAATGAACTCCTAGCAAAGCAAAATCAGTAAAAAAATGATTGCAGGGAACACAAAATAAAATTAATTATTGGCAATTTAGCGGCAGCTTCGTGTCAAACTTTCTGCTGAGAAGATGGGAGGAGGGGAATGGCATCTGTGGGAAAATTTGCGAGCAAAAACGTTCCTCAAACCAGGAAAAACTGCTCCGTTAGCTCCAATCCCAAATTTTCCCTGCCTCTGGCTCATGCAAGAGTATTTGGTTAGATTGAGCCAGGTTATAGAAGTGTTTAATCCTCAAAGCATAAGCAAGAAGGGAGTTACCTGTCTTTGCTGGAGTAAGAGTTAAAAACTTTAAAACGCTCTCATATGTCATAAAGCCACTTTGAGCTACGGTTCTTGAGCCACTCCTAGTGGAGTTTAAAAAACCAAATGACTGGCTAGTACTCCCTACCTGAAGAAGCTCACAGAAAAGCATCTGAGATGAGAATTAGAGCTCCAAAATCTAGATCCTATCCACTTTTAAGCAAAAATCATCTCATCTTACTCCGCCTCTCCTTGTTATCTGGCACTCTGCCTTTAGGAGTTTCCCTTGCAGGCAGTACTTTATAGCCTTTTTTGCCAAGAGCAGCAGACAGATTTTTGCAAGTCTCTTCAGTATCTTACTATCTTTGAGCATTTGTCATTTTCAGCCTGAATTTCCAGGTCCCCTTTTTGCCTCTTTCTTCCTTGGCTAACAAGGTCTGTTTAGACGGTCTTACCCCATTGATATTTATTGGTGGCTGACCATATAGAATATAAGTGGCTGGGTTTGTGTCATGCACCAGGTATAATCCTTATTGATTTACTGTTCTCATCTGTCTCTGTACTGCAAACATCATTCCTGATATGTCACACAATTGCATCAACCTTTGTGGGGCTGAATCATGTTGATGACTCATGGCCATACTGTGAATGATTATTTCCAGTCTGGGCTTTCTCCTTTCCTCATATTAGCACAGTTCAGCCTCCAGCTTACAGCAAATCCTTTTATTAGTGTCTATGTGCCTGACCTAGCACCTTGGGATGTTAAATTTAATCTGATTTTTATTGCTTCATTGCTCAAGATTATCAGTCGTCTCCTATATGTTATCATGTCCCAGCTTTGTGTAATAATAACAATAATTATTATTATTACTACTACTACTATTTATTTTTGTGCTCTATTATTGTGAACAATTAGCATAATGGCTGATCGTGATCACACTGCACTCAGAACCAGCCTTTTGCTGGTTTCATCTTCTTTCAGTGTTAATTGCTGTTACCTACTCTGGAGCCAGATCTTTCTCTAAAATTAAATGTAGTAATTTCCCATGTCCTTTACTTAAGCACTAATAATTTATCCTTGGAATATATGTGAACCTTAGCAGAAGGTCGATTGGGCTGTATTTATCACATTCCTTCCTTTGAACATAGCCCAAAATATCACAGAAATATACCAAGTTCATCCGCCAAAATCTATTGCTGTCAATTCAGGTTGTATTGTATCACATTTTCTGCTTGTCTCCAATTCATTAAGTGGTCTTTCTTTTGAAATTTGTTCCAATACCTTGCACTGGAAACATGGCTAATAGCCCTGTAACTTCATGGGTCTTTCTTCTCTTTTCAAAATACAAGTGTCTGCCAATTTCTAATGCTAATAACACTTGCCAGAGATGAACAGGATCATTTTTAAAAACTTTGCTGCAGGACTTGCAAGTTCACAATCTAGTACTTCATGACTGAAGATAAACTTGCTCGAAAAGTTCCAGCACACTGAACTTCAATGTTTTTTTCTCATCCTTGTCAGCTGGAATTTTCCTTTTTGAGTATTCATTCCTATTAAGCATCCCCTCATCTGCTCCATGATAAGAGACAAGAGTAAATAAGCCTGGTTTTCGTCAATCTCAAGTTTGCATTGTTTGCGTGGATCCTCAAGGTTTAGTATTTTACTTTTTCCATAGACTGATCTAGCAGAAGATTTTTATTGCTGTGATTTTTAACTTATAGCCATAAAAAATGTAGTTATTTATCTTAGCCTCTAGCAAAAATTTAATGTAGAGCTTACAACCTTCATTTGTATGAGCTAGTCCACAAAGCTTTAGACAAATATCACAGTGCCATTAAGCTCTATCAGGGTACATCCATACTGATCCACCCGCAATACACCAGTAATGCCTTTTGCTTGAGTCACTTAATGTTTCGTAGAATCATAGGATCATAGGATTATAGAATTATTTTGGTTGGAAAGGACCTTAATCATCTGGTTCCAACCCCCCACTTTCTTCTAGGCCAGCTTGCTCAAAGCCTCATCTGATCTGGCCTTGGATGCTTCCAGGGATTGCCCAACTTCTCTGGGCAATCTGTTCTAGCACCTCACCACCCTCGCAGGGAAGAATTTCTTACTAATATCTAATACAAATCTAGCCACTTTCAATTTAAGGTTCCCCTGTAGTCCCCTTTCGGTACTTGAGGGTGCTCTAAGGTCTCCCTGGAGCCTTCTCTTTTCCAGGATGAACACCACCATCTGTCTCAGCCTGTCTTTGTAGGTGAGCTGCTCCAGCCCCATGACCATATTTGTGACCATCCTCACTCCAACAGGTCTATGTCCTTCCTGTGCTGAGGACCCCAGAGCTGGACACAGCACTGCAAGTAGGGAGTCACAGAGCAGAGCAGAAGGGCAGAATCCCCTCCCTCTTCCTGCTGGCCACACTGAATTTGATGCAGCTCAGGACACAGCTGGGTTTTGGGCTGCAAGTGCTCATTTTTCCTAAATCCTTTATGCTGATGTGTTTACATTTCTTTTTTGTTCTGATTAGATCCCATTTTTTCAATCAACTGTTCAGGAGGAAAACCATTTATCTCCTGTTTAATTAAACCTCTAATCTTAAATTGTTCCTTATCATTTAGTTCAGCTTAATTTTTGTCTTACCCATTAATGGATACAGATCTAAGTTTGTAATCCTGGTTTGCACAACAGATGTCATTATACAGTCAAACATATCTCTGCATCTGGACAGTTTTCCCCTAAGGTGAACTACGTTTTGACAGTTCTCTGTGCCAGATGTTGTTTATGATCTGGTTAAACTGGAGGCCTCTTTTCTATACAGAGTTGCTACTTCTTTAAAAGTTCCATGTCAAGTTAGAAAATGGTATCTTTTTTTGTCCCCAGAAAATTCTGATTTGGCAAAACCAGGAAGATTTTGTGTAGTTTCAATATAATATATTTCTGGCACTAAAAAAGTCACAAAGACTTATTTTAGTCAGAAGTTCAAGAAATTGCACTCATGGTACTAGTAATAATAATTAAGTCAATTTTAAAATTAAAATTAATGTAATGAATTCTCAAATTTTTGTCAGGGCACTTTTTCTTTATGTTATCTTCATTTTATTGATTTCTAGCAGAAGGGAGAAAACATTTCCAACTGAATCCTGCTTCTAAAAAAACCAAAGTCTTCATTCTAAAACCTTCTCAAGTGCCCTCCTCTTAAGTTTGTACAATGAATGAGAAGCACTTTGGATGAGCAACATGTCACACTCTATGTAGATCCTGCACTGCTTCTTGCTGCCTTGCTGCTGATCCCATTGGAGTCTGCTGTTGCTGGCTGTCATGGAAAGCAGCCTGAGTGCTCTGACCTGTCTTTTTTGTACACACCTGACACTTGCTGAGTTTCCTCCAAAGGCCATTTTGTAACCCAAGCCATAAGAAATCTGCATTTTATGCTGAACTCTTCCCAGAATTTACTTGCTTTCAACCAACACCTTTTCCTAAGGTGTTTATTCATGATTTAGTTCTATCACTGAAAGGCAAATTGAAATAGTCCCTTGATTGGATCTACTTACAAAGAGTAAATGAACTGCTCACAGTAAACGTCAAGGTTCTGAAGAGATGTGGATATAAACACACATTAAAAACTTAAAGGCAGGAAAGAATAACCTGCAATTTTGGTGGAGAGACTAAAATTATATTTTTGTATTCCTGTATTGTGCGTATGTATAGAAGGAAAAATTATTTTAGGCTCAGTCTCTCCTCCAAATCTTGCTGACTTCTTCTTGTCCTTTTCTTTGCTCTTGTTCAGCTCAGTGCCCAGCTGTCTAAGCAGATGGCGTATACCATATGACAGCTGTGAACTGGATGTTTCTGACAAGTACCATTGCAGGGACATACCATGCAGCCTCCTGACATACGTCAAAGCACTGTGGATAACTAGGCATAATGAATATATAATGAAATAATGAAAACATAGTGGCTTTCAGCAGGATCTTTATCCCAAAGGAACTTTAATGTGCTCTAGGTGTGGAGAGACAAAGGCAGGAGTCTTCCCTATTTCTGAGTGAGGAATGGTGGTGGTGAGTGGCATACTGAAATACAAGAAAGATGCTTAGGCTAGAAATTCATGCAACTACTGCATCTGCTTGACACTAGTCAAAATATATTTGCTGTGATAAAAATTTACCTTAGAGTACTGGTGTTTTATATTTGGCAGACAGCCTCCAGAATGGAGATGACATGAAACACTCAGGATGGGAGCTTCCTGCTTCACTTGAACAAAACTACCATTAGCACTACATTTTGAACTACCATCAGTGTTTTCCTGATGTCCAATATGCCAGTCAGTCCGATATGGATTCAAAGAAAAAAATGCATTTTCTTATTGCCAAGCTTCCTTGCCTCTCATTTATTTATTTTTCTCTTGACTCTGCTGGTAACATGGGAAATCTGAGTCACTGGCATTTTCTTCCATCAGGCCAGATGCTGGTCCCTCCAACATCAAATCTCTTCAAAATTCATGGACAGGACAGCAAAAAAGGAGTTTTGTGTTGCATAGTGCTGAGATCTCACCCTTAAATTTCACCCAGGTCTGCACTAATAACCGTACTTGAGGAGGAAGGGGCATGTTGTAGATATCAGGCAAACTGGTAGGTGTTAGTATGGTAGCAATAAAATAAACAGAATTATTATAAAAGTGAGTAATTATCATACCTACACTCCTGAGAACTGTAGCAGAAGAACTCCAGGACTCATTACTATTTCCTATTTGGGTGTGAAGTTGTCCCCCAGAGGTCAGCTGGTGGCATGGTTTGATGGGGAAGAGTTTCAGAGCCCTGATGGGTCCAACTGTAATTTCACTTGCTGGCAGCTTCTGTGTCCCACACAGCTCCAATTCTGCTCCTGAAAACTGAGTCCTGACAGCACTTAATGCAATTAGTGTGGAATAGCTTCGTTAGTTAAATGTCTGGATCTTTTCCAACCCAGTTCTCCCTTTCTTTACACTTTGGTCTTGGTGAGTTGTCCCCTTGTTTGTGTGTATAACTTAAGGCAAGAGTGCTGTCCCTTATATTGAACTCACTGGGTGAGGGGCCTTCTTTGGCCAGTATCTTGTTCTAAATGAAGGGTTCAAAGGCTAAAGATATCTGTTGAGCTGAAGATGTGGTTTTCCATCGTGGCCCACACGATATGTGCAGTTTCTGGCACTGACACTACTCTGCCCTTGAATTCTGCATTACCATATGCATGAGGATTCATCTCACCCAACTTCAGACAGTCAAAACCATCTAAACCATTTGTTTACTATCCCTTCCCAGATGGTGAGAGAAGAGGCACCTTTGGGCAGATACTCATCCCGTTCCTCTCTGCACACAATTCAGTTCTGTAGGAAACTGGAGATAACCTAGAGCATGTCAGGTAGCACTGGATGTCTGTGTGCACATCCCTGACTTGTGCCTCAGACAGACACCCAGACCAAGGGATTACTCCCACATCAGAGATGTCTTTCTGCCTTCACTGACTGGAGGGATGCACTGCATCTGCACAGATGATTCACACTCCCTAAATGTGGCTACAGGAGGATACATTAGGATTTTTAACATAGAATTTATGATTATATGTAGGCAAGTGAATCATGCCACAGATTATTACCTGAGTCTAAATACTGCACTTCTAATGATTTAAGGTTAAATGAGGCAAAGCCAACCCTAAAATTCTCCTGACTCAACCTTGGGAGTGGCCAATGTTTCAAGCCCTGTGGTTTCTATCTGCCGAGAGCCCATATTGATTCCACTGCAATGCCTTATGGAGGGACATAATGGTTTTAGTCCACTACTTTGAACTCAATTCACCCTTCAGAGTGAGAAGCTGTGTTGTTAATCACTTCTTGTTTGCACTGAGCTCTTTGCCGTTGTGCTGGACTGCTGTCTCAACTGGACTTGACTTGAGCTGAAGTACCTCCGTGTTCCAGAGCAGTTGCCAGCAGCGCAGACATATTCACCATGATTTCCTGTGACATGAGAATGAGACTAAACATGCTTGACTGATGTTAGTAACCATTTTCTGCAATGCCAGCTTTGTACAGTGAAATGTTTAGTAATGCCTATTATTGATGTACTGAAATGAAAACACAACTACCAGGAACTTGTTGCTGTCAAACACAGTTTATGTATTCCTGGAAAAAGCAGATGGGATGTGGAAATGGCATATTTCCCACATGAATAATGAAGGGAAACACTTTGAAAGATCTTTCTCACTCCCTTTTCCCGCCACTTGCTGCCCGTGTTTTCCCCCTCTCCCAATAATTTCGTCTCTTGCCAGTAACTCTCTGAGGTTGGCACATACCAGCAAGATCACAGTCCAGGCTATGCATACTATTGCATACACAGTATGATTCACATTACTAGTAGGGAATGGCATCCTCACTCAAACTTAATAAAGAAGATTTCCACTTTGCTCCCAATATTCCTTGGAGTTTCTTGGAAACTCTGTTTTGTGAGTTTGAAGACAAAGGAGAAGTCCCTAAAGATGTGACTTCTCAGAAACAAAAATACTGTTGGTTTAACCCCAGAGAGGATTTTAGGGTGGACCCAAGAGCCTTACTGGTTTTCTCTGACCAATAGTGTAATTATAGTTTCTAAGAGGAACTTCCTGTTTCTGGATATGACTAAGAAGTTCATCCCTGGAATAAAATTTTGGAAGCCTTTATCCTTGGAATAATTTTTCAGCCAGTTTTTTAAAAGAAAGAATTTTAAAACTACCCCAGTCATAATTCTGGTCCCCAGAAACTAAGTATGCTCCAGCATCCTGCAGGGCTTTTGACTATGAGAAGTGTTCCACACAGAAAGCATTGCTACAAGTGCTCCTCTACCAATGCTCAAAAGTATCAGAAAAATTGTGGGCAGCAGGATCAGAGCAGTGATTGTCCCCTGTACCTGGCACTGGTGAGGCCACATCTCAGGTGACGTGTCCAGTTGTGGGCCCCTCACTTCAGGGACACCGAGGTGTTGGAGCATGTCTGGAGAATGGCAACGGAGCTGGGGAAGAGCTTGGAGCACAAGTCCTATGGGGAGCAGCTGAGGGAGCTGGGGGTGTTTAACCCAGCAAAAGAAGGCTCTAGGGTGACCTTACTGATCTCTGCAACTCCCTGAAAGGAGGGTGGAGCCAGGTCAGGGTGGGTGTCTTCTAGACAGCTAGTGACAGGACAAGAGGACAAAGCCTCAATCTGTGCCACAGGAAGTTTAGGTTGGACATTGGGAGGGATTTCTTCTCAGAAAGGATGATTAAACATTGGAATGGGCTGCCCAGGGAGGTGATGGAGACAATGTCCCTGGAGCTGTTTAAGGAAAGATGGAACATGGTATACAGTGCCTTGGTCTGGCTAACGTGGTGTTTGGTCACAGGTTGGATTCGATGATCTCAGAGGTCTTTTTCAACCCTATCCAATTCTGTGTTTCTGTGAAGTAAGCATATGCCAGTTCTTCAATTTCTGCATCACTATCCCAGTGAGATGGGCCATTTATAAGTTGCATGGGAGCATAATTACCCAGATAAGTACTGGATGAGTTTTACTAACTACAGCTGTGTGGGAGGAAGGTCAGTGTTCAGGTTTCATAATTACAGGATAAGAGTTAGAGTGTGTTCTCCATGGGCAATACAAAGACAGTAGGTGTGAGTAGTGGCACAGATCTGTGAGGTGCAAAAGAAATTTGGAGAGGTGTTGTGGTCCCTCCGTGAGCACTGACTCTGTAGGACACCCCCACACCACACCCTCCAAAGCTGTTGTATTAAGCCTTTGAAAAACTTACATGTTCCTTTGCACAGCCTTGTCTTTGGGCAAGAGGAGAACTCCGAAATATTGTGGGCTAGATTTCTTACAGAAAAAATATCCAAATGCAGCAAAAATCCACTTATTTTTGCTCAATTTCCATGGAAAATGTGGTGTACATAATGATGTTGCAAATGTATTTCTGCCTTTCCTGGTAATGTTTTGAAGGAATTGACTAATTTCAGCCTCATGGGAAAGAGGAGTTCCTAAGAACATTAATTCTCCCCGTATCTTATGATAATAGGGAGCTAAGTGAAGAAGTACTTTCAGATATTTCAGAAAGAGAACTGGTGGGTTACTTCAGCCCTGATTAGAAACAGAACATTCACACAGGAATGCTTTCCTCAAAATGTAAATCCTCAATGAGCTCAGTTTTAACTTGTTCTACTGCTCACAGGACTGTGTATTTTGCTCTAGCTGCACAGGCCTTATCTCACTTCCCTCAGCTCCTTCCTTTCTTTACCTATCTGCCCTTTCCCTGCAAGGGAGTGGGGACTTGTTCTTTATTTTGCTCAGTCTCCAGATCGGAAATACATCATGTGAATAGGAACTACACACACCCAATGCTGACAGTGACAGTGGTGAGGGTGAATGCTGGGAGCTGCTAGAAAGCTTTAACTTTTGGAACTTCACAGTGACAGGCCTCAGGGGGATGAGGTGCAGGTATCTCTGGACATGGAAAAGCAGCAGCAGGGAGTGAAGCCAGGCACTATTAGGGTGCCATGTTTTGTGCTTGCAGACAATCCAGAAGCAGCAAAGTGGTCCAGGTGTGGCATGAAGCAAACGGTGAATCAGCAGTGTTAACAGAAATGAGCAGGGCATGTATAAGCCCAGGGTTCATGTTTAGGAAAGCAGCCCTGCAAGCCAGGAGACTGAGACTCTGCAGCTGCAGCAGTACCTGTGCAGCTTGGAATAAGCACCACCACTGTGAAAGACCAGTGTGCAATGGGTTCCTGGTTGAGCAAACCTACTGAAACCAGGACTCCAAGCATAAGAACAACATTTCTGTCAGTTCATAGCTGTCCCTTTTCTCACCCACAGTTTCAGTGGTCACAATTACTAAATCTGTATTTAAATATTTGTATCTGCTGGTGAGTCAAGACAGGTTAACATACCATAGGATTTCACTATCCACATCTTTCTCTTCCAATATTCTTTAAAAGTTGCTGCTTTCTCCAAAGATAAGGAAACTATGAAGTAACAAATTCAAAGTTTGTGCTTCTTTTCTTTTCATGGCCTTATAATTTTATTTGCACATTCATCAGCATGGTGGGTTGACCTTGGCTGGACACAGGTGCCCACAAAACCTCTCTGTCACTCCCCCTTCCCAGCAGGAGAGGGGAAAGAAAATATTATGGAAAACGGCTCATAGGTTGAAATGGGGCAGTTTATTAAGCAAAAGTGAAAGTTTACACATGCACCAGTGAAGAAAAAAACAATAATTTTGTTCTCAGCTTCCCATCAGCAAGAAAGATCAGGACACTTCCCATGAAGCAGGGCTTCAGCACATGTGATGGCTGTTCTAGAATACAAACATTGTAAAAGACAATTGTCACCACTCACTTCCTCCTCCTTTTCTTAGCTTTTAGATCTAATCTGACATCATATGGTATGTAATATTCCCTTGATTAATTTGGGCCAGTTGACCTAGACGTGTCCCCTTCCAGGCTCTTGCCCACCCCCACCCCAATGCTGAAGGAATGTTGGGGACACAGCAGTGATGCTGTGCCAGCCCTGCTCAGCAGCAGCCAAAGCACTGCTGTGTTATCAACACCTTTCCAGCTATCAAAGGAAATCACAGCACTGTGAGGGCTGCTAAGGGAAAATGATCTCCATCTCAGCCATACCAAATACTTATTTCACTTCTTATCATTTGTGTCATACTCAGACCCCATATAATTTGATGTCTTTCCTAACTATTCCATTCTATTTATTTTCTCATTACTGAAATCCCTTCTTACCCACACATACAACTAAAACTACATTCTTAAACCATCTTTATACCCAAAATACATATTAATACATTTTCATTAACTACTCTCCCCCATTCTTCCACAGATACATATTATTTTCCCACTTCATGATCTTCCTCCACCCCTCAGATGCTCAAAATCAGGCCATGTATGACTTGGGCCCCATTCCTTCAGGATGGGTGCTCAGGACAGGAAAAGCAGCACACTTGCTCATTGGGCACCAACACCAGCTCAGCCTAGCCCAGGTCACTGTCACCCTCTCCTGCAACTTAACACCACAAATTATATTCCCCCATGGTTAAATCTCCTTGAGGCATATACTGGGTCTCCCCAAACTTCCACATTACTCACCAAGTAGACCCACATCTTTGCTTGAGAAATACAATCCCACAAATGGGTTTTCCTTTTCCCATATGAGGAGAAATCCACACAGATTTCCCCATCCATTTCCCTATGTGTAGTACAGTGACCTTAACACCCCCCAAAAATGTGAGGGTTTTTTTTTGGACAGGACCAGGCCTGTTAGATGATCCTCAGTGTTAACCAGCCTGGCGCTGACTAAGTTTGTGTCCCAATACTTCCATGGCTCATTACCAAATGCTCTTAACATAGTCTTTGACAGCCTATTATAACAATATTTCCAGAGATTTGTGGGTGATTAGGGATCTGATATATAACACAGTTGTACTGGATTTGTTGTCCCAGAGTTTTACCTGCTGAGTTGCAAAGGGAGATAATAATACCCAGCCACAAGTCCCCATTGCTTTGAGCACTCTTGACTACCTGCTCATAAAAATTATCAAGTTGAAAAACAAGTAGTTTTGAAAAGCAACCCTTGTTTCGTTTGCAACTTTCCAAGAATCCAGTTGTTTGTACTATTCTTTTCATAAGATGGGCTCTACACTGAACCTCCTGTGACTTCTGAATTTCAGCATTTCCTTAACTTCCCCATTTCCCATTAACTTTTGCTGCCATTCTCTCTGTGGGCTTTTTGTTCTTACAAGAAGAAGTCATACCCTTCCAGCTCGAATGAAAAATAATTAACTTGGTTTGTCCTGCAGCTGCCACAAAGCACTATGTGTCTTTGTCCCCCATCTTATGGGCTGTTGATTATCCATCAAAGCTGGAAGCTTTTAAGGGCAAGGTGAAGGCAAAGCTGAGAATTATCTCCTCAAGAGTATTTCTGGTGCTCTCAAGATCTCTCCCTGACACTTATATTAAACTTTCCACCTTGATAAGCAAGTTTTTTTAATAGGAATATTTGAAGGTTTTGTTTTACTGGTTCCCTGGCCAAAGTACCAACTTTGCTCCTGAAGGAAAAGACCATAAGTACTTGTTTACCTACTTGCCTTCCAGAAAAGCTGCCCGTTCTTTTGTTCCCAGGTTGGTAAGATGTAATAACATCTCAGACCCCTCAATACCAGTTGTGAAACCCAGAAAGGCTTTTGGGTATGAGTTTTGTAGTTTGCTTGAATAAAAGCCTGTACACCTGAAAGACTGTACTTTCCAGCCTGTTAAGCTGGTGCAATATATGGCATTGCCTCTCTGTAAAATTTTTTTCAACTTGAATTTGGAAGCTGTATGGCTGCCCTGTTGCAATCTCTGTATTTCTTCATGTAAATGGACATAAATAACCTAAATTGCTGGCAAACAATGGCAATCTAAATTAATCAGGTTCCATCTTCCTTGGAGACCCCCCAAAATATGGGTTGAGTTTAATAAATGGGCAGTTGCATCATTCTTGTGGTGCTACTTACTTATACCCTGTGCCATATGGTGCAGTGGACTACATGACTACAGAGTGGAGTCTTTAGATGACTTCACTTTACTAAATCCCAGATAGTTAAGTGTTACTATAAACCCTTTAAAAAACAGTGATGAGCATATGTTTTTCTGGCAATTTTCCTTCAGGATCACACATAGCAAAGATAATCTAAGTAATCTAACCCTTTTTTCATTCAGGTATACAGATTAGGAAACTTCTTGGCTTATATAGTGCAGTGATTCAATACCAATGTAGGAAGGTAAGACTTGCAATGAATGCATATTGTGATACAGTAATTTCAAAGAGTTTATTGGGATGTCTTGGACTACACTGTGACTTTAGCCAAACACTCTGTGCCCCTAGGAAATGACCAGGCAGTGTGCTGAAGGTACCCATGCCTGTTTGCTTTGAAAGCAGCCTACAAGAACATTTTTGTTTTAATGACTACAGGTATCTTTCCACCAGGGAGGGAGGAAATGCTCCTTATGAATAAAGGAAAGTAAGAAGGATTATGTATACCTGCCTGGGCAGTACTCTTAGTCCTGCTCATTGTCTTTCATTTCTCTAGCACACATCTTTCCTGTTAGGTTTCCTACATGATCCCAGAATCCTAACCAACTGCTTGTACACCAAGTTCACTTTCAGATAACCTTATTTAAAATGGACCTACTTGGATCCTAAACTTCATGGGTGTGGAAAGCTAAAACGAAATCTGCTAAAATGGTAGGATATTGCTGAGGGACAAGTGTATAGGGATAATTTATGTGAGTTGTTTTGAGTTTTCTTTCTTTCAGCCTTGTACTTGCTCTGGTTGCAGGGGAGTCATTTGTCATCTCTTCCTGTGGTAATCCTTAGGCTCTTCTTTCTCTTTTCAGTGTTCTTTGGGAACTAAAATGAGAGCCAAAAGTCATGTTCACTTTCTCCAAACAGTCATTGAACTGGAAAAGCCCTTTTCTATCTGAGTTTATTTCTAAGGTAATGAACCAAGAGCTCAGGGAGCCAGCTGCAAAAATCCACCAAGCCTTTCCTCCCAGGCAGTCTCCAGAAGTTTTCCTATCTGCACCTACAGACCCTTCCTGCAACCTTTCTCTCCCTCACTTCCAAAACTCTTTGAAGGATAAAAAAGTTAGTACCATTAATTACAAGTTTTAGCAGCAGACTGCAACAGTGTGGGTATGTGACCAGTGAGAGCAGCTTGTCCTCTGCAGTGCAGTCACACCATCTACAGTACCTGAGCTAGCTAACCCAGGTCAGCGAGGTGTCACATGAAAGGAGGGTCAGGACACACACCAACCCCAAAAGAGAAACCCCCTGCTGGGTCTCCACACTTTTAGCTGGGTACCTTATCCACTGCCAGCAGCTGGCAGCACCCCCGAAGGTCTCACCCCGGCAGTTCAGCATACACTGTTAATTAATGCACACACTGAAATTGCGATAGGCTAAGGGTAAAATTTGATAGTAACTGGCTGCAAAAACACATTCAAAGCAGTACACAGATAAGCTCTGATAACCAACAAAAGCAACTCAAGATAAACATTCAGCACACACAGAATAGGGTTCTTACCTGAGAGTTTTCCCTATGGGGGAAAAGATAGGTTCAGCCCATTCAACTAATCCCAGAAGTTACAATGAAGTTTTCCTGAACTTCTCCCTATTCTTAACTTACTTTAAGGTAGAGCTTGAGCTACTCTAGTCACACATACCTCTGCTGCTATTTGGTGTAAAATTCTCTCACTTTGCTCTTAAAGATATAGTCAATAAAATACAGAGTGCCTGCTCGGTGAGGGGTGGTCATACTTTGAGGTGGGTAACTTTGAGATGGAGGTGTGTGTTAGAGTTTCAATTAGATTACAACGAGCCAAATTCATCTAAGGACTGTGATAAACCACAGTTGCTGGTTCAGCAGCAAGGCATCTTCTCCTATCTCCCTTGGCTGACAGCTGCTCTGTGGTTTATCACCTACTTGGTACCATCAAGTTCCCATTCCTGCAAGGATTTCAACACAGCCTGGCAGCTGTATCTCCACTGCATTCCACTCCATGCCCATTTCATCCCCCTTAACATGTGCTTAAGGTTGCACACTGAGAGTGTGGGGAGTCATTCTGGAAGAGGTTTTAAGTATGCCAGGTGATTCCAGCCAGGGTTCAGGAACTGTATTTTATCCTATAATTTCTGTACTTTAAAAACTTCTGTTAGAATAAGAATACAACTTCTCATTTTTTCCTCTAATTTTACCCCTAGTCATCTTCCCACTCAGGGGAACTCTGGTTATTAAGGAAGAGGTCAGCCCCTAGGTTTTGTGAGTTGGTTTAATTCAGCTCAGGGTGTTTGTCTTTGGAGAGGGATCCCAAACAAACCTCTGGGCTTTTATACTGTCTGTGTACTCAATCTTCACGTGCTCTTTTTGTGCCCTGCATGTGCCTCTTGGCCCAATGAAGATTTGTGGTCTGGGATCTTCTAACACCTCATTGGATTATTTCTCCATGTCCACATGGGCAAGGCATTAATTGTTCTTATCTTCCAGTCTGGGCCAGCCTTGAGGCCTTCCAGTGTCTCATCCTTTATCTGGAGATATTAATCTTTCTCTGTTTACACTCCTGCTCAGCTGTTCATGCTAACAGAATTCATTTAAAGTTCATCTACATTAAGTTTTGTTCAGGGCTCATTAATGCTGAGCTGTAACCAAATTACAATCAAACTGTAACCTATAAAATTTCTAATATTTTGTAAGTAAATTTATTTTAATCTCCAACACTGTTACAGTCTGCAGCCCACAAAATTCCCCTGTGCATGTAATCCCCCAGGGTGGCCTAGGAAACATTCACAGTGACATCTGCACATTTTGCTGCTAACAGGTTAAGCAATTTGTGAGAGAAAGAAGACTAGAAGAGTAGGACTAGAAGTCAATGAAATGCTTGGAAAGAGGAGGATAAACAAAGCTGCAAAATTTGCCAGCTCCCAGAGGTGCGTCTTATAGTCTGGTGCACCTTGTGGTCGTGAAATTACTGTAACCCTGCCAATTAGCGGTTTCCAAAAAGAAAATGTCTCCCCTACTCAGCTGAAACTCAGCTCTTGCTCTTGCCCTGCTCCTGAGCATCAACAGTAACCCAGTGCAGGGGACTCATCCAGCTGGAAAAAAAGCATGGTCTCGGTCAAGTGTGAATTTGAAGAAATTAATCTGAAATCTCTGATTGATAGATAGAGGTGATGGAGTGCAAAAATATTAAATAAATAGGAATGCTTTTCCCTATTGGCTTGGCTTATCTCAAAGTGGAAATAGCTTGATCACAGGGGCAATTTCTCATTGTTAGCAACTCCCTTTTAAACACACAAAGTAATTAAGTACTCGTCACTTCTGTATCTATACAGATATACCGCTGAGAGTGCACAGTTTTCTTAAATTTACTTCAATTAATGAGCTGTTTCCTGAGCAATTCCATGACAAATGCTACCATTCAGGTCTCTAAAACCCATTTTTCCCCCAATGTGTTTCCTTATGCTTCAGACAAGTACAAGGTTTCTCTTGTGTTCTGCTAGTGAGAAGACCCACAAATACAAAAGGATCATAGACGCAGGAAGGAGACCCAAATCACTAATATCTGTATTCCATATGAGGCAGAGATATCCCAAGTCTGGCTAAATTCTCTGCTTTCCAGCTTAGGTCTAAAAGGTTTAATGCTCACATCACTTTCTCAGGCTTACATCCACTGGCAGCTGGAGCTGTTAAATTTGTCTTGTAGGCACAAATGGTAATTGATTAAGGGAAAAAAACAGTGAAGGATGATAATTTCTGCTGTCCTGTTGGAGGGTTCTGGTCTTCAGCAGTTACACTAACAACAGAGCCAGGAGAGTTGAAAAGGCATCTCCAGCACAGCCAGTGAAAGGATCTGGGGACAGACTAAGGGTCTTCTGGAGTGGGTTTCTCACAGTCATCAGATCCACATTAGGAATGCCTGCTTCCTTTCTCCTCTCTCACAAGCCAGAGGCCTTCAATTACCTCACTGTCCTGGGCACATTCATTGCCACCCATGAGGGGATAGCACTTCCAATTGGTTTGTAGGAACTGTGGGAGTGAACAGTGAGAATCCTTCCCATGTTAACCAAACCCCTTGTGATCAGGGGCACGGTAACCCACAGGTTTTCCTTCCTTCAGCAACTGTCCCTGGCTGTGGACACCATGCCCTCTGCCCACCAATGTCCCCTCCCCAGAGCCAGACGTGCCAGAGGGAGGCACAAAGGGAAGACAGAAGTTAACCAGATCTTACCAATGACCTCATGAATCTCTGAAATCTGGCTACAGGCAGATCTATTTATACATTTAAAGTGTGACATTTTAAGATATCCAGAGCGGGGGCATTTACATCTGCTGTTGTCACCAGAAGCTCCTTTAATAGGCACCTCTAGGACAAAATTTATCTTACTCAAATGAGATTAGAGAAAAATAGGTCAAATTAATTGTGTCCTTATTTCTCCCCAGTGAGCACAAATGGAGTCTAATGTAATTAATTCAGAAATAAATATCTCTGCCATAGATATTTGTGGTTGGAGAAAAAAGGAATCCAAGCCATCGATTTAATTCTTCTGCTCCAAAATAATAATCTATAAGATAAGAATCTATGTAGGATCCTCTTATGATCATACAACAGGAAAAGGCACTACTAGAGAAGTACCTAGTGAATGGGCCAATCTGAGAATAACTCACATTCCAGAAGTGCCAATTAGGTGTCTAAAATGTGAGAATAAAACTGCATTGAAATGACAAACAACAGGTTCTGGTTAAACCATTAACTTTGAATCCTGATGACCATTGTATTTCAGAGTAAATCAACAAGTTAAAAAAAAATCTCCGATTTCTTTCTGGAAAAGAACAGAGAAAATGAATAGAGAAAGAAAAATTCTGATTTCAAAATGTGGTTTGGGTTTGGGGCTTTTTGTGCCAGAATGAAAGATCCATATTCCCCTTCTTTACAGACAGAAGCGGCTCTGCTCAATTAACCACACATGTGCCCTGGAGACTTTTGAGGCTTCATGGAAATTCAGAGACCTCCAACAGGACTGGCAAATGTGGCACCATACCTAAGGGAAGCCCATGCTCTCATTACCAACAGCAAAGTGACAGACTTGTACTAAAGGAATCTCAAATAGCAAAACATATTCTTGTTTAGGTAAGAGATACACATGCAACCATGATACCACTGCTTTAATTCAGACATCTAACAGTTCAACCTTATCTAGTATTTCCTCTTCCAATTCTTCCTGTTTCTGTCCTGGCTTCAAAGCACTTAAAAAGATGTGAGGTACTACTTCATCAGCCTTCCATATGGTCAGGAACCATAGTGGTTACAGAGGTCAGCATGGAGTGGAAACTCAGCCCAACTAGAAAGAGATTAATCAGTATTTTTTGGATCTCTCTATCTATCAGATCACCTGGCGAAATGCAGACATTGCCTTAAATCATGGAGGATAATTTTTATTTGGAAATCACTTGTATACCCCCCACTGATTTTATCATAGCAACACTTGGTCTTCAAAACACCTATGCCTTTAATATGATTTTGGAGCCATAGTCATTGATCCAACCTCTCCTAATTTCTTTCTCCAAGAAAGAAATTTTTATGAAGCCAACAGAAAAATGATAGTGCTCAGCTCACGGAAGATTCTGTCATGTCCATTGTGTGGAGTTTAAAAAGTAATTTTTTCATTTCAATTTCTCCTGTATAAGATCTAATCTTCTGACAATCCAGCATCATGACTGACCTTTAAATTGTGACAAGCAATCAAATATATTGGTTCTATTATCCTCTAAAAACTTCTTCCTTTGACTGCCCTTTGACTTTGAATCAGAAGGAAAGTTAGAAAAACCCTTGATTCACTTATTCAAAAACTTCTATTACTCTTTCTGCTCTGCAGGG
The DNA here is from genome assembly GCA_013186435.1 of Turdus rufiventris. Lineage (NCBI taxonomy): Eukaryota > Metazoa > Chordata > Aves > Passeriformes > Turdidae > Turdus > Turdus rufiventris. Next base: position 1,261,296 of record PYHW01010739.1, read on the forward strand.
GGGGAACTGGACAGTGGTCAAGTTAAGCAGCTTACAAACCCATGAGTAATAAGTCACTAAGGAGTACCTAATGTGATAAAATAAGAATAAACCTTCTTTATAAGTGATGCTTTGTTGTCATTTATCTATTTGCTTGTACAACTATGATTATTGCTCCATAAACATTGTGCTATGGCTAAGCAGTCACTAATAGAGTATCTAAGAAAATGCTAAAATTCTCTTCTCCTGCCAAATCCTTACTGGTTATTCCAGAACTTTTCTTATCCCTTCATTTACACATACCCTTTCTTCTCGCACATCCCTGGATATCTTTTCTCAACAGGCAGAAAACTTCCTATCTCATCCATCTCAAATTTATTTGCCTGCTCCAGCTATTATCTCTCGCCCTGCCCCTTGGAAAGAGTCTTACCCTTAAATTTTGGTTGTATCTTCTTGTGGAGGTGATTTTAGTCTTATACACAAATTCCTAAAGCTGTTACTCAGTGACTCCTCACAGAGGAGCTTGGCATTTTTGCTATAGGAGTATCTTTCCTTTGTTGTCATCTTTTGCATGACTTATTCCTCCAAAAACATTGTCTTTTTCTGATTGATCTGACATCTTGCATCTTCCTTCAGTCTCAAGCAAGACAGCCCATGTCTCAAGCCTGCCTTTTTCTGTTAATACACACTAAGATCTCAGCCTGTTTCTTTGACACCTCCTCATGGACATGCAGCTTTCACCTCTACTTTCCGGAGTGATTTATCACTCTCTTCTTTTATTATTAATTTCTTCAGGTAGTACCCATTTCTGGGTCCATACCCCAATCACCAACTTCATTTGCAGCTTCTCTGCATCTCCTGACATTCTGAACTTCATCCTGAGCAGCAATTGCATCAATTTTATGCTTGCAGTCTCCATCCACATGGCTAAACCTCTTTTACAGTTCTCATTATCAGCCTGTCTTACTTGTTGCAACACGTTTTTTCTCCAGCATTGATAAACACATTTTTCCCCTTACCTGTTCAGAGTGTTCCTTCTTACCTATTATTTCCCATGTCTTTGCATCCTGTTTCTCTTAACTCACTTATTTTAAATGATGTGCCTATTTTCAAAGCCTGTCATGGCCAGACCCTACTCTGCCTGCCACCTGTCATTCAATTCTTCAAAGACCACTGTACTGTTTCCAGTATCCTGCATGCTAAATTCTGAATACATTTGTGATAACTTTCTTCCATTCTCTTCCAAGCTGTGGACATAATGCCATAAACAGCTAGTTTATCTTGCTGTCATTCAGAATACTTCTAATTTTCCTTTACCTAATATCTCTGAAAAGCTGTGGAAAAGCTTGTCTTTTTTTGGCAATCTGAAATTCCTTCCCATCTTGCCAGTTAGAGTGTGTTATTTTGAAGAAGCTTCTTCATCTCTCTGATGTTGTTGATAATCTTTTTCTTGAATTTAAATAGTGACTTTCTGTGGGGTAAGGGGCATCTTTTTATTCTGTGACAAGCCCTATACATCACAGTCATAAAGATACAATAACAATGTACAACATAAAGTAATAATAGCAATTATAATGACAAGAAATCAGTTCCAAATTAAAACTCAACAGGAAAGATTTAATGGCTTTAAAAATATCATTCACCTCTTGCTTTGGCATAGATTTTACAGCTTTATCACCAGCCACAGCACAAAGTTTATGGAGCTCTGATCATATTTGTATAAGCAAATAGATAAAGGACAACAAAGCATCACTTATAAAGAAAATTTATTCTTATTGCATCACATGACTGGGACAAGTAGATAGGAGGGCATACTCTGAAATTACCCTACAAATTGTCCTATTGCTGACTGGGTGGCACTGCCCTCTCACTGCCTGAGCCATCTGCTCTGCTCTCAGAAAACTCTGTTCCTCCATCCCCTCCTCCTCTTCAGCTGTATTTCCATGGAAAATAATATGTGTCTGTGGTGACTGACTGGTGTTCCCTCTGACCTCCAATCCATTTGTTGTTGCCAGGTTTCCTTTCCTGAGTTCTTTATGTGAAAATTGCCTTTTAACTGTGCTGCTTTGTGCCATTTCTCCCTTGTCCAAAATGACATATGACAAGACATCCTCAGCTCCTCCAGCCTACCAGCTCTGATAGCATGCTCCTCTGCCAGCCATTTTGTGCATCAGACTGATAAGAAATTTACATCAGCAGAAAGAGGAAAATAAGGAGTGCAATGGCCACTGACATTTGATTTTACTGTGCAGTCAAATTCTGTAAACAGCATGTATAGAAGAAGAATGGCAAAGAGCCAAGTACTCTGTAGCTCCAGGGAGGACAGGGTGTCCTGGGCACAGCTTGCCTTATGCCAGCTCCTTCCCTGCCAAGATTGAGGGTCTGCCCTGGGATGCATCAGAGTTCAGTAGTCACTGTGAAAACACCTCATCAACATTACATTGGGAGTGCCTTAAAAATTTGTTTGGGGTATTTTGATCTCTTTCCTGGAGTTCCAAAGTCAGAATGGTAGAAAATTGGCAGATTTTTTTGCCCCAGGTTTCCTGTTCAAGACAAATCCAGCTGCTGTTTGGCTCCAATGTTTGATGTTTTACCCAAGAGCATGGGGAAGCAGAGGCCAGATCACTCTGAGATAACCTACCCAGGCACTTCTGCAATCTGCTGTGACCCGCTGGCTGCTGTTGGGATCCAGGGCCACATGCAGCTCCCATTTCCACTTGAGCACTACAATTATTGGGGGCATGAGGCTCTAAGTATGGAGAAAAAATTAATTCATTATACTTACAAATTATTTTCACAGGTACTTAGTTGGCTGATTAAGCTCTCAGTTCATAATTCTTAAGTTGTGGTATCATCCTCCGTAATTGAAATACACCTAGTAATAGATGTGTAATTGAATATATATCAAAAAAGTAATGGGGATAGTGCAGGAAATTAATCTGTTTAACAAGGAACATATTCTGGTAGTATTCCAGACACAATCAAGAAGAAAAACATTTTCAAAGCTCCCTGAAAGGGGTATTACAGTGTGAGATATCCTTTTGATGGTCTTCATTTTGTTTATTTTTTACAAGTCCAAACCATCTGTTTGGCAGCCCATGGCCGATTTGCTCCTAATGCATGTACACAGTCACACAAGAATCAGATCATTGGTGCATCCTGGAGGTGTGTGGAGCTGGAAGTTATTTGCAATATTTTTTTTTTAATGTAGCTTGAAAATGCCAATTTGTCAAAACCATACTTTTTTATGACAAAGGATTGCTTTCAGTGTTTTGTTCCAAGTCAAAAAAATTGACATTTGTTTAATATCTTTTTTCAGTATCTTCAAAAGGAAGTGCTCTGCTTTTTTTATTTCAGAAATACTTTCCTTCTGAAATGTAATTACAGTGAAAAATACGATTTTTAAATGAAAATGATCATCATCTAAAAGTGAGTATTTCAACTACTCTAAAGCTATATTTGTAGGGGAGGGAGATTGTTTAATTTTGCTCTCTTTGAGGTTCTTGGGTTTTGTCCCAGTTTGGTAGAGGAATCTGAAACATTCTAAAACCGAGAAAATGAGAAAATAGCTACTTGCCCTATATAACAAGAAAACAGCTTATTGCCGAATTCAGATACGGTGATGAGTGAGTGTTGAGTGATGAACTTCCTCACTTGGTGATCTTCTAGCCTTTCTGTAATTATGCTGGTGGGATTTACATCAAGACAGTTTCATGTGAAATCCAGTTATTTTCCTTATACACCATATCACAGAGGTTTGAATAATTACCTTCACTGTACTTTTTCTTCTTAAAGCCCATATGTGATGTGGAATTAAGTTTCAACAAAGAGCCATCTTCAGGCCTGCAAGTCCATTAGATATATTTTGACTGAGAAGCCAACGTAAGGATTCAGTATAGAGAAACACAAAACTGGTGTTTTGTAGCACCATTTTTTTTTTTTTTTCCTTTGTCAAGCCACTTCTGGAGATTTCCCATCACAGCATTTAATTTCCTGAAAAAACTTCAGGGGGAAAACCATTCATAAATAAAGGCAGATTAGATATAAGGCCTGTGAACAAATTGTCTCAAGCTAGGCCATCAAAATTAATAAGAGCACTAAGAAAGTATAATGAATAATCAAGAGTGTGTTTAACTTGGTGGGAGTTTTACAGTTCATCTACCAATTCAAACTAAATAGTATGTCCAGAATTTAAAAGCTTGATGTATTTTAAATGGTAATCTGTGTGGAATTCCTTTACAGAAGCATATAATTATTAGTGCCATTTTGAGCTTAGGGACGTTTTCTATTTAGATAAATATTACTGATGTTGAGAAACAGCTTTTACATCTAATTTGTCTTTTCACAATACTGCATAAGTAGGTAATTATTCTGTCGAAGAACATATTGTCTTTAGTCATATTAGACTACTTAACTGCAATTATTATTCAATTCAACCTCTATCAGTCATTTATTTTTAAGTCAGTTTATTGGTAGAAGCAAGATTTTCTCAGTGTCTTTGACATTTTCACCGTTACTAAAATTCAGCATTTTAAGAATTGATTCTTCTTGAGCTACCTGCTGTATTTGCAGTAATTGATCATAAATTCCTTTTTCAACAATTGCCTAGGTATTTGCATCCAAAAGGGCTTGATTTTCATCATTTACTTTCATACTTTCTCTGGCTTGAGACACTGGATGATAAGAACTATGAGTAACTGCATTACTCATTGCATAGCATCAATTCTTTTTGTCTCTTGTGAATAAACTACGTACATAGATCAGATCTTTTGGTTGACAAAGTCCAGACTTAGAAAGTGTTCAAATGTATTCTTAGACTAAAAATTCAGAAGGTTGTGAAATTGGGATTAATCACACGTGGGCATGCAGGTCAGTTTTCCACTTTTGTTTTCTCCAGATCCATCTTTCTTTTCTTTCCCACTGCATAATGGGCTGTGGTAGTTTTTTCATCAGCAGCATTGGCTTGTCTCATGTGCTTTGGAATGACACCAGATGGTCAGCCTCCTTTCCTTGGGGGAAGAGGGTCTGTACTGCTGTGAAGAATTTGAGCCTGGGGAAAGGAGGTGAACATTCCTTTTTCTCCTAGTATTTAAGAGAGCAAAGCTGTGGGCTTTTAGCAATAATAGCATAATTTCTTTCACATTAAACCATGTGGAGCTAAAATTCCTTTAGAAGGTGTTAACTTTTTAATACCACTATTTGAACTTTACAGCTGTTTCAGTTTCAGCTGATGAGCATATCAAACTGTTCTCCATGCAAATTCCCTATTCCCTTGCATACCTTGCTGGAGAGGCACAATGCTCGCTGCAAGATTTCACCAATTCAAACTACAAAAACAAAATCATAAAATGATGATGAGCATAATGGCAAACACACTTAGAAAATACCAGACTTTTCACTATGTGTGCAACATTACATGCCTGTATGTTTATGCAGACTTCCACTCTCTGGTGAGAGGATGCAGTTTTTCAGGTGTCAGACTTCCCCCAGTTTGCACAGTCTTTCAAATACAATACAGAAAAGTCCTTTATTGCTCATGTTCTCTCAAATAGCTTCCAGCTTGTCTGTAGTGCTGTCCCTCTGCCACTTTGAGCCTTCCACTAAGCACAGAGGTCTGGGAGGCATATATTGTGAAGAGAGGCAAAGAAAGTGTTGAACACATCAGCCTTGGCTGGAACTGAAGACAAGTTGGTAATAACTTCCAGAGGGATTGCACAAAGGGTAGCTTTGGTACCAAGTCAGTAGAGATGAATGTCATCTTGGACATGTCACGTGGCAATGCCAGGACTTCTTCATTAAAAATTGCAAAACTTATGATGAGCAAAACAAGACATTACTTTTCCTTAATCCCTCTCTTTGAAAAGGCCAAATGGCAGTGCAGGGAGCTTAAACAAACGTGTTCAAACTAAGGTACTTTCCTCATGTGAAAACTGTTGGCCTAAAACATTCAAGTTTGGCAAAGAACTGAAAATAACAGGAGTCATCATCTGTGACATGAAGACTTTATTTGCATCTTAATACAGAAGTGTCTGTCAGCTTGATGGTGTTTGGTAATAATGATGTCCTTTTATTTTTAGCTGCTATTTTTGAAACATCTTTCTCACAAAAACAGTTGAGAAAATTACTTATACCTGCAGGCTCAAAAATGTCTCCATTGCAGTCTATTGGTAGCCCCCTATACAATCCCCCCACCCAACTCTGACTATTTGCAATTAATTTTTTCATTGCCAGGATAATGCCTTGTTTATTAGCAAAGGTTACTCAGTGAATTTTTTTTTCTCCTTGAACTTCTACTGCACACTGAGCAATGCCAGGAGTAAATGATTGCTCAACTGTCATGTTTGATCATACATAAATGCTGTCCATTTTGTAATGGATAAATTTAATGGACAGACTACATATTTGGGCAATTTAATCTCTTGGGCTGGTTTTGTGTCAGCCTTACATTTCTTTACAGATTTTAGTGTTTTCAAAGTTTTGTTCTTTTTGTTTTCTGTTGTTAAGATTCTTTGTACAGATGAGCTCTCCTAATGGCCTGTTACGAAAATAGGTAAAATTCTAAATTATTCTTCTTTGTCTGTTTAACCTGGGGCTTTACACAAAGGAGAGGAAATGAATAGAACGTTTTTCCTCATTTCCTTTATTTTAACCATGGAGCTGAATGAGCTTCAGCTGTTTTTAAGGCAATTTATGAGATAACAAGCTATGTTGTAGCTAGATGCTTTTGCCAAAGCTGGCTTCAACATGAATTGCTGTAACACCTAAAATTATCAGGCTGAGTGGATAGAGATCTTACTCAGTTACGTACAGTTGTTGCTAGAAAAACTTGTTCTTCAGATCTTTGCTTTAAAACTAGTTGTCATTAATACTGCCATGTCCACGGTTTTAGACAAGGAAGTCTTTATCTAAAATAAAATGTTGTCAAAATGTTTCAATGTAATGTTTGCAGCTTTAATTCCTTTCAATTAAAAATTTCAGTTTGAAAAGTTTGTAAATATTAGCTAGGAAACACTGCTGAAAATGAGTCTGGTTTGAACAAAGTTGAGTGTTTGTGGTTCTAAAAACAATTTCAGTATTATTTTCTCAGTTCCAAAGACCTTACTATCCCTGCAATCTGTGGCTGGCACTGTAGACCTAGAACAGTTCTGCAATAAGACATGTTGAGCAGATAAACATCTTATTTCCTTTTTAATCTCTTTGGATGAGTATCATTCATATACACTTTATATCACACGGGGAGTATTCTCTGGAGACAGGATTCAGCACAAGGCCCTTCAGAATTCATTTTTTTTCTGGCAGGCTGATTTTTATGGAGTCAGGCTGGCAAATCATGGCTTTTACTAAGAGGGTATTTTTCAGAAGTGTTCAGCACCTGTCATAACCCAGGGAGGTGAGTGTGCAATAGACTTGGTATTAAAAAGAGAGGAATTAAAAGAGTAAACTCCTCACTTTGGAAAAGTAGTTCAACAAAGGTGCTACTATGCAGTGCACATACACACAAAGGTGCAAACTGCAGAGATTGAAACTTGATTTCTCTTCTTTTTTTATCTTATCCACCTACAGGGCACCTGGTACAAGTGCATAACCTGTTTTAAAATCAAATGTTAGCATTTCCAGTTTAAGGTTAATTTGACACCCAGTCTGAGACACACTACATTACTTTTCTGGTTTAATTTCTTATGGCTTAGTGTTGTGTTGGCCAAGTGAGCTCCCTCTGTTTATATGTCTTGTCATTAGTTTAATAAGAACCTATTGCTGTGACTCATACCCTCTTTTGCTCTAAGGCTCTTGCCTTTAAATACCTGGCAAAAAAAAAAAATGGGGTCTAATAAAAGCAAAATTGAACTCTCCTCCTTTCTTTTTCTCCATGCTCATTATCTGGAGTGAGAGCAGGGTCTGACTGTCATTTAACCCTCTGCTCCTACTGAAGTGCCAGATGCCCAGCAATATATCTGAGAGAGGGGTGCCTATTTCTGGGAATTTGTTTATCCATAGCTGGGTTTCTCTGGAAGGACAGCTAGTCAGGCATGATGCCTTGTGAGGAGGACAGCAGGCCTTGTCTCCATGTATTTTTCTGGTTTTAATAATAGACATTGTTTGTCAGGCTGCCTGGCACGTGTGGTTCCACAGACAGGGATTTTGGTCCTGCTGCATTCTCCTTCCTGAGTGAGCTTGCACAGCCTTATGCGCTGTTTATTGAAAGACAACCCGAAAACTGGAGTTCCAAGTGACATCTCCTCTCCATCAACACCACCATGTGATAGCTAAGCCAGTCAGATGCCCATAATGTTCTAAATAGTAACCTGCATGAAGGAAAAGCAAACCCAGTCCAGAACAAGGGTGGCTTTGATCCAACAAGCAGGCACATGAAAATCCTCATTTTCACAGAAAAATTATTTAGATCTCTTAAAAAAAATTTAAAATCTTTTTAGATTCCAATCAGTGCTTCAAATGGGATTTTAGGAAAAAGACTGGCATTTTTGTAGATAGGTTTGAGGGGAGGCCTAGGAAATTTGTCTCAGTGTGTCTGTCCTGTTCACTCTGTGACCACACAAGTGACAATAAACCTCTTTGAAGCACCAAGATGATGTGTCAGCAATGGCAAGCCAAGTCCTACAACAGCTTCCAGCTGATGGTGTGTTGCATATTTCCGCAGCAGGATTTCACTTTAAATGAATGCATTACTTGGTGAATATGAGACTGTTTCACGAGTAAGAATGCAAATGTTCCAGCCAGTACTGGAGTTGCATTCCCACTCTCCTTTCCTTTGTGGCAAAGAGTTTTTCTGACAGGAACATTTACTGAAACAATTACTTTGCCCCTCCACCTGGTATCAGCAAAGACTCATTTTAGCTTGTTTTTTTGTTCTCATTTTTAAAATATGCTTCTCCTCCTTGTCATTGCTTTGGTCTTTTGTTTTCACCTTCTTCTTCCAAAGCTGCAAACATCAATGTGAAGGATGCATGGTGGGACTGAACAGCAGGTACCAAGGCTCTGAAACACCAGCCATCCTTTCTGGAGGCTATTTTCCCAATATCTCTCCTGTGAGTTGAAGATACACATACCTCTTCTTTCTCCAGGTACACTGTTGGCAAATATTTCAAACAGGCCATACCCTTCAAATCCTTTTGTTCTAAAATTTTAAAAGTTATTTCACAGGCCACTTAATAAAAAATATTTTTAGTTGATTGGGTTTTAATGAGAGAAAAGGGCATTAGGAAGTTTGTGCCTAGGGGTGCTGTAGAAAAATAAATGACTAATACAAACTATATTTTTCCTCTAATTAGTGCTCTGGATGAGTGGGTAGTGTAAATGCAATGGGAAATGCAAAGACTTCAGGAGCTCAATATGGATTCAGCATTACTGTGCCAGCATCTGACAATATCTGATACAAAGCACTGTATAATTTAACCATCTTCCAGCCCTGCAACATGCTAAGCAAGTATGGAAAGGTCTGAATGACACCTAAGTGTCACTGACATACCATTCATACTATTTCTGAAGAGTAGAATTGCAGGAACTCTTGCTAAAAATACCCTCGAATGGCTGCTCCCCAGCCCTCAGTACTGCCACATTTTGGACTCTTCTCAGAAAGCCCTCTTGCAGATCACAGAACTCAGACAGAAAATTCTGGTTTTGGTTCTTGCTGAAGAAGAAATTGCTGGATGACGGTGACCAGGAAAGGATAGGTTAGCTTTCTGGTGCCTTTTGGTGCATTCCTTTGTACCCTCTACAGCTGCTCCTGCAGAATGGCACAGGTCTCCAGAGGCACTTGTGCCAGATCTCTATGGGTGTCCTGGACACCCTGAAGTATCTCTTCTTTCGTGTTGAAATTACTAAACAGAAGTTTACCTTCAAAGAGGTCCTTTTCCCCCTTCTTGTATATGAAATACAGTATGATTACATGAATGTAAATTAGGAGAAGGTCACTGTTCTGCTGCATCTTCCCTTTTTTGTTGTAGAGGAAATATTCTTAAAGTCTGCTCTGATCTTCTTTTAGGTGCTAAGATAAACAAATAGTGTTGGAGCACAGGAACTGCTGCTGCAGCACTCACAAGAGAGTGTCACAGCCCAGCCTAACCTTTGTCTTCCACCTACTCCAGCAAGGAAGATCACATGGTGTTCCAGGCTGTCACCACATTCTTCATTGGCCTCTGTGTTGCTATGAATAAAATCAGGATTTTAAAGTTATCAAAAGCCTTCTTATGCTCATTTTTAACTCTTCCTACTGAAGATCAAAACTGAAATGAACAATTATTTTGTGCTACCATTGCTGTACACTGGAAGACCCGAACCCCAGGAGAGCTCAAATCTCAGAAGTCTGCTGAATTTCACTGTCAAAAACTGAATGGAGGCAACCATCTCTTAGAAGAGATTCTGTCACAAGCTGCCTGTGGCTGATGCCCCAGATACTGAGCACAACTACCTCAGGGGATGCAATTTGGTCCTAGCTTGGACCTTATATATATATATATATATAGATGTGTGTGTATGTACTTGTTTGCATGTATGTATGTATATACAATTATAATACCGAAAATACTTTTTCTTTAAGTAAATTCCTACATTATCGATTTCCTCCATACCAGGACACCCAAAGTCCTCAGGAGGGAGGGCTTATGTGTCCATTTTAGACATACATTTGAAGGACCACAAAAACATTGTGCCTGACTTTTGTCTATGCAAACAACACTGGCTCTTGCTGTAAATGTACTCCATTGCACAGATGAATTTTAGAGACAGGTTAAGTGCCCAAATTTTGCAGTGAGCCTTAAATAATTTATGCCCTAAAACTGCCCTACCTCTGTTTTGGGCAAAGTTTCCCAACAGTATGCAGGAGTCTGAAGGATTGTATAGAGCTTTTCTGGATCTGAGCCCTGTATCTTCAAACAGTCTGAATGTCTGTTAGAAAAACCAGCAGTGTTTTTTCGTGATGCTCATGTTCCTGCACACAGCAGCATCAACACTTGGCTTTGGAGTCTGAGATTACTCCTTGCTTCTGCTACAATAAAAAAAAAAAAAAAAGCTAAAATATGAATGCAAATTCTACAACAACAGAACTATATATAAGCAGGCTGCAACATTCACAGACTCTGGTAAGAGGATAATTACAGGACATCAGCTGATACTAGGTTAAAAAGCAGATTTCTACATTATTTTCTTTTTAAGTCCTCTGCTCTGCATATAAAGCTCTCCACTTTGGAGATCTTGTATTCCTTTCAAGAACATAAAATAATTATACCTGTCAGTTTCTATATTATTTCCTTCAAAATTTTAGACAATTGTCTTTTGTATAATTTTAAATCCCAGAAATAAGAGTAATCAGTCATTTGTAGTGCTATGTAAGAAATAATTTTGTCATGTTGCTGCCCACTACTACACTGGTGCAGTGTTTCATTAGATTGACATAGCATATCATGTTGAAAATTACATAAAAATGATAATGGCAACTCTTGATTTCTTAGAAATCTCTGAATCTGAAGAGACCCTGGAGAACAGTGCAGATCCTTTTATAATTATATCAAGCTAAATCAAGGGCAATTTCTGTCAATAGAAATGAGTTATTGTATTGACACCAGTCAGAACAAAATTTGGCTTGCTGTCCACCAGGGAGAAAGTCTGCAGTGATTTGTTTATTTCCATTTATTGTTATCTTTACAGTAGCATAACTACCAGAAAAATGGGCAAAGGCTCTAGCTCTGCAAGCAAGCCACTGATCATCTGTTCTAGTGAGACACCACAGTCACATGGGAAACTGTCTGGAGCAGAAAGTAGAAGGGGCACCTGAAATCCAAATTCCTCCCTCTAATGCAAGACACCTAACTGAGGGTGCTACATGCCACACTTTGATGCTGTTCATGATGAATTGTAGGCGTCTCCAAGAGTAATTTGGGCTTTAGGAGAAAATCAATCACTCTGGGAACATATCTTGCATATTCTCTGTCTATAGAGAGATTAGGAGAAATGTGCTTCAGATCCTAGAGTTTGATGCAATAGAACTGAGCCTACATTGTTTTCCCTGCATTCAGTGCTCTAACTAAATCACTTGTGGCATCAGTATGTTACACTCTGCTATAAAGGAATGTAGACCATAAAAAGGAATCTCTTAAGCAGTAGTGGGATTTTTAAGTTTTCTTACATATAACAAGGAAAAAACAGTCCTTCTAATTTTAAGCTGTTGAACAGGGAAGATTAAAGCACAAAAAAAAAAAAAATCAAGCAGAAAGAACAGCATGAAAGCAGTGATGAGAAAAACCTGTGCAGTATTTTTCCACAACAGTCTGCAATGTTTGGGGGAAAAAATAACAGCTGTCTTTGCATCTCCGTGTGCACATCTTAAACAGAGCAACTGAAGATGTAGACAAAGGGATAAGATTTCATGGGTCACAGTTGCTAGGTTTTGGCTACCCAGAAGCAGGGAGACTTGAGAGAAAATTTGAAATGGGAGGACAAAAGTTTCGGCGTGCCAAGAAATATGTGTGTGTATATTTATAAATATGCATATATACATATTTTAGAAAACAACTTTAAAATGGAGAAATGCCAACTGTCATTAACTTTAGCACACCAGAGGCACAGAATGTCATAGGAAACTGCTATAAGTCTAATCTGGTGCTAGTTAGACTCCCATTTTCTTAGTTATTGCCTCTCATTTTTAAAGGTCATGTGACATTTAGCCATCTCTTTTTTGGCATGAGCAGAATACCCCTCAAGATAATGCTAAGAAACTACAGAGTTGTGTCTCTGATAAGGACACAGATATGCTCCTACATGTATTCCACCTTCCACCTGTCCTTAAATCGGTTGGTGTCTTCAGAGTGAGCTGTGAAGAGTGCAGCAGCTTCTTTGCTCAAGAAGCAGCCAGACTTCTCTTTCTCCCTTCCTGCTAATGTATCTGATCATCTCTTGGTCAATACACCTTCTGTGTATTGTGCTGGTCTTGGGTTCATTTCCCCTCTCCACCAGAAATTATCTGAACCTGCTTCAAATATGAGGCTGTATTTGGTGGATGTTGCTTGGCTCTCCTGTGTGTGCTCAGAATGATTATTCCTCGTTTCTGGGGAGGTCCTTTAGGGCCACCATGCAAGATAGCTGGTTTGGTGGGGGGTCCACTGGGAATTTCAGTACTTTAAATAATGATATTTAGAAACTCTTGTGCTTTGTGAAGCTGTGAATTCAGCTTTACAAAAAAAACAAAAGAGACATGCACCTCTTTCCAGCAGGAATATTAGCACATCTGATCCTGAGAGGCAACAGTGACATTACTGTCATAGCACCTCTTAGCAGCTTAGATTTCCTCTCTGCATGGCTCCTGTGCATCACACAGGCATCCCATAGCCCTCATCCTGGAGTGTGGATACCTCTAGGCAGCCTGCCTCAACAGTTGAAATCTCAAGCGAAATCTCAGAGCTGTAATGCTCAATGTCTTTTAAAGAGAGAGCTTTGACTGGTAACAAGCTTTTACCTCCCTTTTATTGTAAGAGATGAACTTAAATTTCCCTACCAGCTATCAGATAGTTGATAATGAAAATAGCATAAGATAGAGTGAGGTTTAGAGACACTGGGGGAAGAGCATAAGATAATATATTTTCTTTGCATGGTAGTTTTCTGTACCAAAGAAGAATACTAATTAAGGGAGAGGAACCTCACTCAGCTGCACGTAGGATTTCATCCCATGCCTCACTGGAGAGCCCAGGACCACAGCAGCCTCATCTCACATCCTACCACAACACTGTTTTTCCTTACGACTCTACAGATGTGTATGCATTCAATATTTGTTTTTATGGCCATCCTTTCCATTACCTTTTAACTACTCTAAATTACAGGGTCATTACTCACTCTTCAGTCACCTTCCTCTATTTTCCTGTTTCTTTGCCTGGGCAGGCAGGAGGAATAGGAACATTTAAAACTAGACACACTGGAGAACTTCCCTATTGCTGAGTACTTCATGTGAATTGCTGCATGGAGGAAGTAGTATGCAGTACAAACGATTTTACTGATCCTACCAAAAATGGAATTAGCCCATGGATTCTTAAATGCCTATTATATCATTATTTGCCTCTGTATTGATGTTGAGTGCTCTAGTAACAAAAATTTTGCACACTGCCAAAGAACATTCAAACTAACTTAATTTTAGAACCAGTCAGTTTTACTATTTATTTTGTGCCCTGTATATTACATTTAAGGTAGTCAATGCTAATAAAATTGTATCCTATGAAAAAAACAAACCAAACAACCCTACAAAAAGAACCAAACCATGAACCAGTCTAGTATAATAATATAATCTGCCAAGAGTACCTTTTATTATCACCTGAATTATTTTTAAAACACAGTAGTTTGAGTTGGATATGTTGCTCTGTCCCAATTTTTCCCTTTTGTGCATTTATCTTGGTTTAGAGGAAGCAGGCTGGGAGTAAAGGAAAGAAACTTGTCCTCAGCAACAGAGGGCCAAGGACTCCACATTGCTGGTTGCACCCAAAAAGGTCTGGCCACCCACAGTACCTCTGCAACACCCTGAGGCTGAGGCTGAAGTGGGTCCCTCAGACAAAGACCTCCTTGTCAGCTTCTCAATAAGGCAACTGAAAAATCTTCATGTGACTCAAAATGTTCAGTCTTTTTTTGGTCACTGACTGACCTAACTGTGTGTATGAGAAATAGGTCAGAAGTCTCACTCTCTGGAGATGCCTTCTCTTCTGAGTATAAAGGCAGGCTATTCGGTCAAAGGCAGGGATTTCACATCCCTGTCTGCAAATTGACCCTCTAAAGCTGGTCCCTGCATTCTCGGGGTCTGTGCTGCCATTAGTGCAGTGAGGCTGCACAGTGCAAATGTCAGCCATGTCCCAGCTGAAAGCAGAGATCTGAGTGGCAACCAGCCCTACCCTTGTTTCCCTGGAAAGGGCACTCAGGTACACATCCTAGGCAGAATGGGGTGTAACTGCCCCTGCAATCCCTCCAGTTCCCATCTCTAGATGCCTGGATGCCCCCCAAGTGCCTCCCTTGTATTGTGTTTCCAGATCTGCATGCCAGGTGCTGGGAAACCCTTTCCTAAAGGTAGCTCATATTGGTGAATGGCAATGCAAGCCATGGGAAAAGGGTCACTCAAACATACAGCCTGAGATGATCCAGCTCCACTTCAATGTCCCTGTTTTCAGAAGGAAGTTTTGATCTTGTCTAAATATAATAAACATTTGTTTCTTTACCAAAGAGGACAGATAATGGGTTCCAACACCTGTAGTTTTGCACGTAAAAGCCAGGTACCTAATGAAACAATCTTCCTAAAAAAATGAAGCTGTGTTATATACATAGACAGTGCAGATACACGTGGAGACAAACTAATCCATAATGTTTCCCTAGTGGAATTCCTTAAGGAGACATGTTGACTCATTTCCGGTGTTTTGGCCAAACAGATTTCATTAGCCTGTGTCAGTTCTCAAATATTGTTGTAGGGTTGGCAAAAGTGTCAATGATAATGCCATTTTCCTGTAGGGTTCCTGTATATGCAATATTTAGTGATGAACACGTAGGAAATGCTAACTTAGAGAATATTCTGAATAAAATTAATTCTCTTATGAGTAAAATCCACTGAAAGATGAGCAATGATATAGCTGAGAAATCATCTTTGCATCAAGATAGCACTCCGTGATATATACCACAGGGAAATGGCTGATGTGTGTCAGAGTTTGTCATCATTTTAAATACAGCCTGATGCTTAAGGAATAAATCAGTATAATTTCCCCGATTTGTCATCACTAGAGTTTGCTGATCTACAACACTCAAGAATTGGATCCACAGTACAGTAATATTAATATAATTATTGCTATTTATGTGCCTAAAAACTTTTGAATGCAGAGTTTGCCAACCAGTTGGAAAACAGCTTGAACTCTGAGAAAACATGCTACTGCTATTGGACACAGCAGATGCATAATGACATCAGAATATATAGGGCACCAAGTGATTTTGCTGCTCTACATGTCATAGCAAAGAGATTTACTGTCTGTGTTGGACAATAAATTAAATAATAATTTTTAAAAATTAAAAATCAGAAAGAACGAGAAAAGACAAAATAAATGCCGAAACTACTTTTCTGTATGCCAGCAAAGAAACATTTAATGAGAAGAGCTTGTAAAGGTATTTTATCCAGTTAAATAAAAGGAAATATCAGCTCTGAAGCAGACTGTTCTCACTGATTTCAGCAACACTTCTAAGAACACACAGTAATGCTTCCCACTGCTCTGTATTTCCAGGAACTGGATAAATAAGATCCCGTCTTTTCAGCATCTTTGCTGTGTAAGCAGACAAAAAAGACTCATAGGAATGTATTGTTTTGAAGAAAGTTGTAAGTCCTACTTGCTTCACACACTTTGCCTGATTGTTCATAAGCCTTTGTCCTACTTCCTGCCTATTTCAGAGGGATAGATCTGAGCTCTACCACGAGTAAGGCACGTACAGTACACTTTGGAAATAATGAGATGAGCATTCCCTGTGCTGCTATTTCAAACCTTCTGTATAATTGCTGTTATTAACCCTCTTCCTTTGTGTTGCTTGACAGCTATGTTCTACCCTGTTGAAAATAATAGAGGAAAGTGTAAAGAAGAGCAGAACGCTTTAGAAGAACCTCAAAAAAGCATTTACTTGGTCAGAATGATTATTTTTAAGTCTATAACATTTTTTGCATTATGTTTTGCTGTGCAATATACTTTATCAGCGATATGATATATTGGTGATTTAAACCTCTTTATCCCTTTTTTTAAAGAAAATATTTGTTTTGGTTTTGGTAAATTAAGTTGCACGTCAATATTGAAGCTGGTTTTAAAGGTTTTCAAAGCATATAAATCCCAATTTTTATTTCCATGTACCCTTTTACAAAGAAAGTCAGGTTTTTCTTGGCTGTTATTGAAGCCACTATATTCAAGAAAAGATTTAAATATCTTCAGTGTCTCCAGGTTCAAACAGTTTCTTAAAGGTCTAGTCAGTGTAATGAAAGTTGCTATTCTGTACTATATTTGCAATGAATTCTGTAAGAATTTAAGTTGGAAATTGCAGTTCTAGAAGAAATATCCGAATGCCAATGTATTCCAGTTCTATCTTTCCTTTGACATTTTGTCAAATGCTATACTGTCTTCAATCTCATTTAGAAGAATCCAGTAGAACACTGCATGCAGTATTTGCTCTGTCCCAGGAAAAATCCATGGTCTACATGTACTTCTTGTTCTGGAAAGGAAGGCCTCCATCCATCCACTCTTATTTCTTCTGTGCTTCTGCTGCTTTTAGTTGTGAAAAACAAACTCTGCGTTTTTGACAGTACTTATGGCTTAACATAGACTTGCTTCCAAAATCACGGAAAAACTCTAAATTTTTTTTTATAAGGGGATTTCTGACAAGTCAGCAAAAACATCCTGCCTAGAGGTTTAAGTTTTGCAGGACTAGACACTATGCAGTCTCTAGTGTTAGCAAAGTTAAATAGCTGTTTATTCAAAATAATCTACAAAAAGTAATAGCTCCTCCTCTAATTGAAACATTCAACTCTATTACTCAAACACTTCAGTAATCTCAGACTCATGTAGATTAGCTACAAATTCGGTTTTTTCCAATTGTCAGTATAACTTTTTTTCCCTGTTTTGTTGGGGGTTTTTTTTGTGTGTGTGTTTTCTGATTGTGTTGTCCAGGTGAAATTTCCCTTTCCTTTTGCCACTCCTAATTCTGGAACATAAACCTCTTCACAAAAAGCATTATGAAATGCACAAAAGAATACAAACAAAAAAATCCCATTGGCTGCAAATCAATAACCACTGCTATTTTTGCACTGGGAGAACAAAACTGAGAAGGCAGCGGGTTTTAAAGGTAGGATAATCTAAGAAAGAACAACTCAATAAAGAAGAGTTATTCTTCATGACAAGTTAAAGGTTAGTCAGCTCCCAGAAGCTCTGTGTGACCTTATTCTTTCAGATCATCTAGTATTTTAGCTGATAACTTTGTGGGTATAAGGTGACCCCTACACTGAATTTTTTGGATAAGGCTTTGCTTATGCTACCCATGGTTTTCCAGATTAATCTGACAATAATTCTGTACGTGTTTCCAAGCCAATACATAGTCACACATAGTCCCAGACTCTTAAACTGAGCTCTTTTTGGGAAGTTCACATTTCCACAGATCCTGAACCCAGTGCCTTTTAGGCAGCCAGCATTTATTTGCATATTCACACCATCACCCTTAGGTTATGCTCACATCCAGAATCCAAACTAATTTGTTTAATGGACCTAGATATTTGAACACAACATCTTAACAGCAGTTATTTTGCCCTGAAACTTCTAGAAAGCTGAAAATGCCTTGTGTAGCTTCTCCTCTTCAGTGAGATTTCTCCAGCACTTGAGCTACAGAAACCCTTTGAGCTACAGAAAGCCTTTTCTCTTTGCTGTTTAAATGCAATGACATGCTGCCCTCTTGCTCTTTAGTTTGCTTCCTCTGGCGCTGCTTCCAAGCTGTTGACTTCTCAGAGAAAATAAGGGAAAAGCTGACCCTGGGAGTGGGGCACCAAGTTCAAGCACCTGGCTTAGGAATGTAACCTTCCTGGTTTCCCTTCAGGGACTTTGGAGAGGTATGGAAATCTGAGGAGGACAATAAAGTTTTTGTTAGTTCTGCTCTGGAACACTCTCTAGAAGTTCCAGAAACTTTGTATTGCTTTTTCAATAACTTTATTGAAGTCTTCTGAGTTACCTAAGTTGCATGAAAATACCTTTCCAGATTTCCATCAAAGAATACCACTTGGTAGAGCATAAAATTTATTCAAAGAATGTCAGGATGGATGGACTTTAGACGAGAGATGTAAAATTTCAGCATCTGTGATTCTACACCACACAAGTACCCAGGAGCTTATAAACTGCCTGTTATGAAGACAGCAAGCTATCCAAGCTCACCTTTCCAAGCACCTCAACCACCACCACCCTCACAACTTCAGTATGTTCAGCAAGATATTGCTTTTTTATCAAGAATTCTCAGCAGTCACATGGTCAGGAAGGTATTTTTCCTTTAGAAACCCCTGTGAGTTGGTGGCTTATCTGAATTTCCAGGTCACAAACCAAAAATTTTAATGGTCTTAATATCATTCAGATCAAGGAAGGAAGGAAGATATGAATCTTCAATCAGTTCTGGATGAAATGCATCATATTAGTGGTGTATTGGGCAAGATCAGATCTGGTTCAGCACTCACTACCAGTTTAAAAAGTCACTTCTGCTTCCTAGTCTACTGACACAAAGAAGACACTGGGAAAAATTCTGCCTTGCTTGTTTAGCCAAGCTGTGGGAAGCCATTGGTCCAAGTACTGTGCCAGATGGTTAAGTGAGAAGCAAAGGGCAAAAGAAAAACAGGGAGAGGAAAAGAAGAAGGATATGTAGAGGCAAAGCAAATGCAGGAATGAGACATGTGGGAAGCAGTAAGACATTTCTTAAAACTGAGCTGTGAAAAAATGAAGAGGCAGGAAAATGAGCATGTAGGGGCTAGAAAAAATGGGAGAACATGAAAACTGTACCTAGATGGTAATTTACCTCTTGCAAGGTCAAGTAACTCCTGCAAGGGCAGAATATGAACAAAATCCATTATTTTGGGCTAAGAAAACAGAAGCACTACAGTCAAAGGACAATACTCATTGTTCCTGTCCTTGCAGTCAAAGTGAGAAGCCGATCAGCAAAGCACAGATGATTTTGCATGCCAGAAGACTTAAAGATGTCCAAACCATCAAGACAGATTTACAACGGAAGCTAGACTTGATTCTTACACGTGCTTTGCAATGAAGCTTTGGAGATTAGTAGTGACTTCTCCCACACCAATGCACACATCAATTCATCCTCCAAAATGTTAACTCTTGTTCTCTTTAGTGGGAAAACTGGGCTGTTTCCCTTTTCTTGCTGATTTAGCCTATGGTTGATGCTTGTTAAATCTTTTTTCTTACAATACTTTAATTTGATAGCTCTTTCTCAGTCAGTATCTTGTCATAAGTTAAAAACATTTTAAAACTACTTGTGGCTAAATGAACATGAATACTGCAAAACCCACCCTTGTTTAGAATATTTAAAGAGCTCTGAAAGTCTTGGTACTGAGATGATTTCTGCAGCTTGATAAATGAACAAAAGTGTGTCATTAGGAGCAAGATGCAGTTGTAGTGTGATTTTGTTCATCATTTCTTGAGTCATTTTCACATGTGTCTGTTGTGTGGGTGCTCTAGAAGCTGAGAAACAGCCCAGAACAAAACTTCCTCTTCATTATCACTAGGCTGTGAAGAGGAGTAGGAAGTATTGGGAAATGCAAGCCTTAATGTTATTTCAAGTACGTTTTTCATGAAATAGATTGAGTAGGAGAGATAAACGAACACTAGATATATGAGTGTAGCAGGAGAAAAACATTCTGCAGCTCTGTCTAGACTACTGTTTATGTAGTCTTCTAAATTAATTTGGTATATTGCCAAGTCATTCTACTAAACACTCACCTTGGAAAACTATGTTGCAGACATTTCATAAAGCCACATGTATAAATTTTAAAGTATTGGATGCATGCAGTGGGTAGGAGATGATCTCACAGAGTCTTGCTCCAAAGCACAGGCTTGATTTAAGCTGATGAATTGATTCCATCTCAATCTGCAAACCATAATCATAGATGCAATTAAGCACATTGTGGAACTGGGACCCAATTGGCCTTTTCTTATTCAAGCTCCCAAAAAAAAGTCCACAGTAATGGACATGTACAGCATATGACACTGGGAAGACTGAAGTAACCATGATCTTTCTTGTCATGCTTAGAGATCAAAGACTTTCTGAGTGTATCCTCTCAGTGAATGGTTAATGGATTTCTGAGACACTTAGATGGCAAAATACAGTGCTAGAAGAAAATAAAGAATAAAACGTTTCTGCAATTTTATTTGCTGCAATGAACAAATGTAGAATTTGGTCTCATAGAATATTTTATGTGGTAATTGTTACATTTACAGGAGAAGGTTCAGTTTGGGCTCAAAACATTGAGTAGGGAGAGAATTATAGTTTCTCTTATGCTGCATCTCTCCTACTGTCTCTACACTGAAGGATTCCAGGTGAATGATATTATGCTACTTTAGCCAAAATACACATTTTCCTTCATTGTTGAGAGGCTGTTCCTCAACTTAAAGAAAATGGATGTTTTCAAACCTTGGTCTGTGTATTAAAGACTAGAAGGAGAAGCAATTTAAGGCTTTGCTGAGAGCAAAATAAATCATTTTATCTCCTGAAGTGTGAAGATTCCTGAGGAGAGTGTCCAGAAAAGCCATTAGGTACAGGCACGCAGAAAGCAACACAGTGTTTGACATCCCTGTGCCTTCTAATCTTTATTTAAGTGTTCGGTGTACTAGTACCAGGGGAAATGTTTCTCTTGTTATTTACACACACACAAAGAATTCCCGGACCACTGACAACCACTATTTACACTTCTGTCAGGGGATTTCTTGAAAACATCTCTGTTTGTTACCTGACAGCCTGAAAACCCTACTTCTATGCCTGGCAACCAAATCAACTTTTGTTCAGTTCAAGATAATTTTCAGCTTTACTCTGACATTTGTCTTACTCCTGGTTGAAAACCACTGCCTGCCACAGAGCACAAGCCAAGTGATTGTTATCTGCAGTAATGCTTTCAGTCATCCTGGAAAATGCACCCATGGCACAGGGCTGAGTTGCTCATTCATCCCAAGCACCATTGTGCACTTTCATTTTGAAAGGTTTTGGCTTAGTGTCCTATAAAACAAAGGATGTAAAATCCATCCGAGCCCAGGATGTTCCTGTGTAGTGAGGTGTTCCTGCTGTAGGGCCACTCTGATCCAGCATAGGATGACCAGAGAGAGCCTCATCTCCACCCCCAGCTGCTCCCCAGCTCCTCCTACCTGCATGCTGTCAGAGAGAAAGCAGAATCAAAATGAAGCCTGATCCCTTTTGAGAAGAGCCTTGGCTCTGTATAAAGTTGCCCCAGTGGCAAAAGGGATATTTTCCTCAGTTTTCAAAAGACTTTATCTTGTTAAGGGAAAAAAATGGGCTCAGTTCCTCTGCAACAGACCTGTCATGACATTGCAAATACCAAGTCAAAGATAACTGCAGAGGTTATTAAGTTTTTTGAAGATATTCTGGAATCTAAAATGGTATTTCAACAGTATTTATGCAATTCTAAGAAGATGTGTAAGAATTTCAGTTGACTTTCAAGTCACAATTTTTTACTTTGTGAATAGCTGAAAAACTCATTGCATTATACACTTCAAATTGCATTTTACCTAAAGGTCATTATAGATTCTCAAAGAAAACTTTTTATGATGTACCACTTTGCAAAGGCAGATACTCCATTTCTGAAAACCACAGTGTTCACAGAAGGTCCATGTGTTTGGGTTGGATGTCCAAGGCGCATTTTAAACTACATTTCATAATGCCCTCCAGGAATGTATAATCACTATCATTTATGCATAAGGCATTTCCCTTTTCCCCCCCACAAGGAGTCAGAGAAAAGCCACAGAAAAACTTATGCAGGTAATACAGACTCACAGAATAACCTAATTTGGACTGAGACTTTAAAATCATCTAGTTTGCTCTCTGGCTCAGCGCAGGAAAAATCAGAAAGTTAAATCAAGTTCCTCAGGACCTTGTCCAGTAAAGTGTTGAAAAGTACCAAGGCTGCAGATTTCCACAGCCTCCTTGGGTCTCTCCAATAGTTATTCATCACTCACAGCATGAGGGATTTTGTTCTGTGCCCAGCTGGAATGGACATTTCACAGAAAGGAAAAGACCAGAGGTTTTACCAGAAAGCTGTTAAGTTACCCTCAGTTTGCTAATTCTGAACACCACCAAAGTAAGGCAATGTTGATTTGGAAAATGCAAATTTCATAGCTTCAGGCATTGTTTCAGGGCACATCCTATGAAAGGCTAAAACTAGACTAAAATATTTATGATAAAAAAAGAGGTTCTGGGTGATTTTAACAACCATTATATAGAACTAAATGGAAAATACTTTGCAAAGAATATCCAGGTGATGAAGAAAAGGTGGGCAAAAATTGTCACATAGCTTTCTGGAAATAGCTTCCCAGTAATTTTATTTTGGTCTGTCAGATCCCATCATCAAAAAGACCAAAGGCAAAAATTGATATTTTAAACTAAAGCAGTCTTAACTTCCTTTTCTTGACTCCTGAGAAGTTCTTGGAAATGAGGAATTCAGATAGAATTATTAGTACATTATTTCAATTAACTGTACATGGGGGAGCCATTAGGAAACAACCCTGCAACCAATCTGTGTTTTCTTCCTTGGAGTGTTATGGTCGTGCATTTTAGAGGATACACAGGGAAAACTTTTGCAGTGGAGTTGATGGATTATGATGCCAAACCATACAGTATCCATCATGATTTATACTAATCCCTATATCTCAGAAAAGAAACAAGGAAGTTCAGTGTATTTGTCATATCCCATCACTTCCAGCAGCAAAACTGTCCTGTGGGACAGAGTAGAAATCACACAGGACCTAACAACAGAGAGATGGCATTAATTTCTATTCCCTCAGTCATCTGCAATTCTTCATGCTTTCTTGGGGAAGTGTGAATGAAATCCCAAAATAACCAGTGATGTCCAGTGTATTTTGTGGTAACATCAGGCTGGGAAGAGCAAGAGGCAAGCACAGGCAAAAGTTGTTCTTCAGTATGGCAATCTCCTGATCCATTTTCCCCTTGTAACAAAGCCTTGGACAGACACCTTGTGCTTACCCACATGCTGTGGCTTGCACTCTGATTCCTCACATGGCACCCAAGCAGCAAGGATAAAAACTTGGGCTGTTCCACACTAGAAGTCAGGCTTAGGTGACTGAGGTATGATCCTGAGAGTCTGTAGCTAAGTTCAACCTGTGCTTCACCAGAAATGGAAATGCATCTTTAATGGCGTGAGGTTCAAAGTCTGCACACTCCAACACCTTTGAAAACAAACATCTCTTAAGGAGCCTGAGATCTGTCTCTTCATGGCATTAGTCACATTAATGGCCTGAACAATCCAAGAACAACTTGTTTCCCACCTGCTCACCATGCTGAAACATGCCTAAGTCCTTGCTGAGTTAGATAGACAACATAATTTCACTTCCTCACTTTTGCACCTATTTTAACCAGTGGTACAATTACAATCCTGAAATTTGCCTCAAGATCTGTTTTCATCCAAATCCAGACTCCTTGAGTTGAAAATCTTGGTCCAAATAAGTGTTGGATTCCAACATCTTTTATTTCTTTTGCTTGCATTCACTTTGATTGGTGACAGTCTAATTGCACTGGCAAAGTCCAGTACATTCAGTTCATATCTTAGAATGAAATAGAAAACATCTAGAAAAAAAATTTAAAAAGCAAAAAACAAAAACATACAAACAAGCAAGGAAACAAAAAAAAAAACCCAAACCAAAATTCATTATCTTACCATTTTGGAAATATGTTCACAACTGCAGCTCTTTGGGCTCAGTAAAGAACTTCTGTGGTTTGTTTGGTTTTGCTTTTAGTGCCAAACACTTAATGAGTTCTCAGCTTTCTCCAAGCTATTTGTAACCAGTGCACATTAATACAGCCCATTCAGTTAGTGGCTAATGCCTTTGTCTCTAACATTTCTGTTCAACAGTAATAAGGGGCTTCATCAAAGCCCTGAGTTGCTATAAGTAAGTGGATTAACAAAACCTATTCTGATTCAAAGTTCTATTTCCAAGTAGCAAAGGGAAAGGAACTTTCTTACATTTTTTTCCCACTTAAATAACTCATTCAGGGAAACTAAGGAAAGAATATTTTTGTTTGCAAATGACTATATTTGGCCACAATTTCCAAGACAAGCAAGATACATTGAACTCCTTCTGCAGTTTATGTTGCTCTCACTTTTATTTCTACCAGGACTAATTAGGTATGCTGGAAACAACTTTTGAAATGAAAAAGGAATCACAATATTCCCCACTTCTCAGTATCTCCAGAGCAGAGCAAAGCACAGAGATCAAGTTGTTCATCTTCATTATAACCAGAAAAACATCCTCTGTTCATAGAGAAGAGAAAATATATTAAAACTATGGGGGTTTTATTTACAACTGCATTTCAGATTGTCACACATACTCTGACACTGGCATTCCTGTATAATATCAGACGGTCTGTATAATTGATAAAAGGCACCACAGTGTTGTCTTATTAAAAAGAAAAAAAAAAAAAAAGAAAGAAAGAAAGAAAGAAAGAAAGAAAGAAAGAAAGAAAGAAAGAAAGAAAGAAAGAAAGAAAGAAAAACCCCAAACAAACACATTTTGAGATTTTTTTTTTTTGTCTTGTATCTATAGAAACCTTCAACTGCTATAGTTCTATACCCACATTAAATTAAGATTTATTTCCTCAACTGGGCTACAGCTTTAGAGACTGCAGCAGTTAGAGGCATCCCATCCCAGGTTGGCTATGATTTGCATGCTTGTTCTGAGAAGCAGATGTGGGGTCTGGTCAGAACCTGTCCAGCCCCACTGTCTGCCCCCTGGGGTGCACGTTGCCTCCTCAAACCCTCTGATTCTTCAAAACTCCAGTTCAGCAGCCACCTGTGCTCAAGTAGTTTAAATTCTGGATGGCTGGCATATGTAAAACTAGTCAAATCTTTGCATCTGTTCTCCAGATCACAGGAAAATACAATTCATGCCATTTATTCTTTTAATATTTAATATTTAGACAGAAGATGGCATAGGTCCAGAAGAAGAGCTAATCATGGGTCAAACAGTGGTCATGTCATTAGAAGGGGCCATAAACCATCAAAGATCCCCAAAGTACCCTCAGACTCTTTTCTGGGGTCTTCAACCAGAGGACTGCACATGATCCACAGTGTTGCATCAGAAAAAGTAAAACTCCCTTCTTCAGGGGAAGTGTGCCTGCACGTTCCCACTGGAACCTGAACACACACTAACCCACTAAACTTCTTCATTTGAGGGCCATATGAGTCTTCGTGTACATCTGCACAACACAGTTCCACAGAAATGTTTTAATTTTCTCCAAACCCAGCAACATTTTAACGTTGTTTCAGTGCTCTAGATCTTTATCCCAGTTGCGGCCACTGTGCTACTTCCAAAACCTTTGCACCATGCTCCATGGCAGAGGGCAAAGCTGGTGTCTTAGGAGTGCAAGGAATGGCCATGTTGTGTCCAAAGATACAGACAGTTCATGACATTTCCATGAAATGCAGAAGTTTTACACAGATGACTCCCTAAAAGTACCTAAGCAACTCCCATCCTCCAGAATCCACATCCAAATTACCTGCAACATAATTTCATTCAAGTCAATAGAGACAGTGTTGAAGTCAATGGAGGGTACAACAGAGATTAATATGTCCCTTAAAGCTTTAATAACAGGAAATTACCATCTGGCTGTACATGCCTGCTTTATTAAATTTTTATAAGACACAGAGTGACAGTTTTTATAGAAAGACAGATTATTATTGCACCCCATCCAAGCATCTGTCCTCAAAACTGGGCTTTATTCAGCAGGAAGAACATATGTATTGCTTGTTTCACTTACTGATGTCTTTCTTCTTTCATAAATGTAGATGGTTTGTATTGTGGTTGATGTCAGTAAAGTCTCAGTTCCCATAATCTTCATTCCAAGCAAGTGACAAAACATTTAAAGCTAAAATCTCTATTAAAAATGTATAAAATCAAATTTTAAAAAGATTCCATTAAGGATCACATGTCCAGAGCAGTGGATTTAATTTATTGTCTTCCTGTACCATTGCCTTCTCCATTTTGTAGAAATGTAATTTATTTTCTAAGTCTTGACATATGAAGAAGGCATATTTATTTCCTCACAGGGGTTTAGCTGTAGGGGTTCATCCCAATATTAAGAGAAATTTTATAGCCAGATCCTTACAAAAAAACCCAAAAAACCAATAACAACAGGAAATTCACCTTTTCCCAGAAACTGAGAATTTTCATTAGCAACCTCTAATGTGAAAGCAATAGTTTTAAGTCAAGAAAAGTGGTTACATCAAATAAATTCAATCTAGTGATGATCTGTACCCCTCCAAGAACAAGTAAGGTGCATGCAAAGAGCTGAAAGTAGGCACTTTCTTCTGTTCACAGAGCCTCAAAGGAACCCCTTTTTAATGGATTCGTGTCAGTAGGCACAAAACTGCAGGTGGCTTCATTGCTGCTGAAGGGGAGACCATACAGGCACATTTGGGATGACCTGACCCTCTTTAACTGTGTAAAACTTGACTCTCTCCAACCTATTGTGAATATATCTTGGGATTCATTCAGGAAGGCAAAAAGCAGAAGTTTAAGACATTTTAAGCTTCTTTAAGTAAAATTACAGAGACTGTCTCTTATAGAAAATACAAGTGCTTTTCACAAGAAAACTATGGCAGAGCTGGTTTCCTCTGTGTCTTTGTATACAAACAACATTTGAGAGCATGATTCAGTGGGCAGGAAACTGAGCCACTGAAATAAAAACCCCAGAAAATACAAACTTTATTAGAAAGGCTAACAATTGCTATTTTCCATTTAATGGTCTAACTTTGTAACATGATTATGATGGGATTTACCAGAATTATTTCCATGCATACAGGAAGCAGCCCATTCCCCATTTCACCATCTGCAGTGTCATGCTGGGTTTTTAATAGAATTCTGTGGGCATGATATAATTGCAAATCTAGTAAGGAGTTTGTATTTGCAATATTTGTCATAATGCAATGTGTAAAGTTTTACTAGTGTCTATTCAGAAAGCTCTGAGTTACAAGCAGCCAGAAGCCAGAAAAGTGCTAATTAAGCTATACAACAAAATATTAATCAAGAGATCTGGAGGAGGAGAAGAAAAAGAAACTACTTCTATTAGTCACACCATTATGTGGCATCCAGCATAGCCTGAAAGAAAAAGCTAGCTGTACTGATGAAACAGCGTAGGAAAATAGCTAGGAGACCTCTCTGGCAAGGAGTGAGAGTGTAGGGACCACAAGTGGATTCTGTAGACCCACATGAGCTTCTGACAAAGGCCATTTGCAGAAGAAAACACTCAGCACTGAGAGCATTGTGCACGGGCTATTCCAAGAGCACTTCCCCACATTTGCTTTCCCAAGTCTCTTGTTTGAATAATAATCACAGCAGAGAAGTTAAACATGCCATACTACAGTAAACAATGGTTAATTACTCTGTAGAGCCTCATTTCACTGTTGGATAAATCAGCATGCTTCCCTCTGTGGGTCCCACCACCACCACTAAAAGGCAACAATGGAAATGTTCCGTCTGTGCCCTGTCCTAGGGCTCCATTGCCTCAGCCCTTCTGTCCATACTGCTTGTGTGAGACTCAAACAAATGCATTGATAGTCCTTATCTTCATCTCCTTTAATGTCTGTCAATGGAAGCCACCCCCCCAATAATGTGTATTACCAGAATTCCTATTGTGACTTCATGCAGACCTCCTATGCCGTGCTGTTTGCAACCCATATTTGCCACTGTCTAAGATGCAATGAATTTTTCCCATAGCAGCTCTCACAGAAATGGGGTGATCTCTAGGACAAGAAGATTCAGATGGTATTTTGCTGAAGTGTTTTCTGTCAATCTCATTACCAGCATTCTGGCCTTGGGGTTTTGTTTTGGTGGTTTTTTGGTTTTTTGGGGTTTTTTTTTATTGGGTTAGGGGTTTTTTTATTTTTTTCTTTATTCTCCTGGAAATTCTAATCCATATATATATTATAATAACAAAAAAAATCTGCTTTGACAAGGAGTCAAATTATTCTCTTCTTTCCTTCTGAATTCTAGAAAGTCACTGCTCTCTGTTCCCCTAATTGAGAGTAGAGCCAATGCCTCGCACCAGATCAGCATTTGCCCATGTGAGAGACTGGTCTGTTAATGATTAATGACTCAGAACATTTGCCCATTTATAGGTTTTCATCCCTCCTGATGGGGCATTCCTGGCTCAGCTGCTCTGATGTGAGAGGCAGCTGTTGAGCCTTAGAAGGTGTCACAAACCACCAGAGACCCCCAAAGTGCCCCCAGACTCATTTCTGAGCCTTCCACCAGAGGGCTGAAAGCTCTCCAACAGGGGAGGTGCCTGAGGGTTCCCACTGAGCCTGAGTGTATTTGAACCCATTGGACCTTGTGTTTTATGGGTTTCTTCTCCCACTCACAGAGGATCATCACTTTGACCAAGGGATGCAATAATCAAGTCCCATCCTAAGGGTGGTGAGTATGTATCTTTCTACACTTAGCCTTTCTTTCTCTTTCTTTTCCTTATGCACTTCCTTAAGTAATATTTTTGTTTTCATATTGCCATATTACTGTAGACAACACCAGGCAAAACGGCTGCATGCCTGCTTTCCATTGCAACCAAATTGCTTTAAAATAAAGCCTTCATGTATACATTTACAAAGATTGATCATCAGTCTTCTTCCACTGTAATCCACCCCTAGGGATCTGTTAACATGAACCTGGATTATCCTCACCTTCTGGAGTGGGTTGTAACAGCCCACAGTATTTTAATTACACCACCAACTTCTTGGGCCACTGGCCTCCTAACTGGTAGCCAATTTTAATGACAGCCACTGCAATTTTTTATCTTGCAAAATCCTGGATGGCTGCTTATCAAAATAGACAAAGTTAATTTGAGGTCTTGGAAAACTCCCACTAAAACATTAAAAGAGGTCATTCTAATTTATTGGAACAAAGCAGGGAGAAGGATGCAAGACAAAGCAGTCTGGATTTTTTTGGAGAGTATTTGCACAGTATGTGTTCAAAAGACAATAAGGGCCTCTATCACTGCTGCTTTTCAGAACCTCTTTCCATCAGACAACATTGTCAGTCTTTCAGGTATAGCACTAGAGAATGAAATTCGTATTCCAGCTTTATAGTCCGGTCTTTTTCTTCCTACAATAATTTCAGACTGTGCTGAAGGAGAGAAATCTGCTTAGAAGTTTCCTTGGCTTTTTGCATTATGGAAAGATCGTGTCTGGAGAAGTGAACCCACATAGAATCCCAGAATCATCATTTGCATCAACTGAAGTGTGTGGGTTTGTAATGATTTCACAGCACACAATGCCCACAGTTCAATCTAGAAGATACAGCATTTGCCTTGGGTAAGTGTACAAGTCAACAAGGCATTAACTCTCTCATGAGGATTAAAATGACCTCCGTATCACTGTCAAAATCCCATTTTGCTTCTCATTTTTGCCTTCTGAGTGTTTTTTCATCAACATGATGATCATGACATTGATTATTTGAAAGCTGTAAATGACATCACAAAATTGCAGGACTAGCATTGAGGGAAAATATATCTAGAAATAATTTGGAACCTTAATGGATACATGAAATATCAGGAAGGGTCAGTAATTCTGTAATGATTGAATTACACAAATCATCAGCACCATGATTACATCACCCCATCTCTACTTAAGTTTCAGATTCAAAATCTGATAGCAGCAGAATGACATGTCTGCATTGCTGGAGGAGCTGTTTCAAACTTGTATTGCTAGAAGAAGAGACTGGAGTTCTCAGATCTTTAGGACAGGAAGAAATTACTGTTTCCCTGATGTCCTAAACAAAAATAGGTCCTTAAGGATGAGTCTAATTTGGCAATGTGAGCCTTGCTCAGTAGGAGTTTAGTTTTGAGGTCTTCAAGGCCACATTCATGATCAAATAAATACTTGTCAGTGTTTGTCTTTCCAAGGCAGGTAATCAATTTAGGAACAAGTACTGGCCTTGCCCCTTTTTTTGCAGAGATGCAAGAAAGAGAGTCTGAGCCAAAACATTGTTTCTAAATGCAGTTTGGAGGTGTCTCACATAAGAGGAAAATGGCAGTATTTATGTAGTCCCTCAGAGCTGCAACATTGCTCTGTCACAACTTCGATGAAAATGAAAGAAACTGAAGTGAATACTGAACTTCAATAGCTTTGTGCATAGCATGAGATTATCTGACCCATCCACACTTCAGAAATAATTGCTTTTCCTCCCACTTCCTCACTTTTTATGGTTTTTTTTTAATACGTCACAATTTTGCCCTTCTATAAAACCCATCCCTCTCTTTAATTGTCCCTCTCTTTAGTCACCCCAAATATTACAAGTATATACATCTATTGCATTTATAAGGAATTCAAGCACTTTCTCTTGCTCATATCCTTTTAAGCCTAGTGCCTGTAATCTGCTCTTTTCCAGACCTTTAGCTAATGATCTATATTGGTTTTTACCCCTGAACAAATTCTCCAAAGGCCTTGTCTTTAAAGGGGTTTTATCAGATTTGAGATATAGGCTCTCATTCAGTCCATATTATTCAGAAATGTCTTTTTGATGTGTTGAGACTCATCCCTCTGGAGTCTGTGGCATGTCAGAGAGTAGATCTGGGGCTGAGCTGGAGCTGTGACATATTCCTTCACATATTCCATAGTCCATATTCCTGGGAACTCAGTTTCTTCTCTCTGTTAAATCATGGCACAAGGATGGTGCAAGTCGGCTTCTTTAAATTTCTTTAAAGCTTTAGTTCCAGTCCTGCATGCCTGTCCCTGTGAAAGCTTCTATTAACATCAGATGTTCTGGGAAAAAGTCTCACCCACAAACTGCATACCCTGAGCACAGACTCTGGCAACAAAGGCACTGTTGGGGGTTGGTAAGTGCTCTTCACTGTCATTCAGAGCTAAACCTTGCAGAACCTTTTCTCACTTTATTACACAATAGCTGGAGGTGAACCAAGTCTTAACTGCATAGAATTTTGTGTCGCCCACCTTTACTGCTGTAATGTCAATTAGCAGATATTTGAAGGTGCAGTAGCAGTCACTGTCACTTGTCCCCACATAAACATGAAAAGCTGATTGCTTTTTCTTTTAACTTCATTGCTTTAGTGTTAAGTATCACTGATTTCTCAAACACAAAGCAGTGGATTTCTGCCAGTGTAGAGTGAAAAAATCCTGCTTTGTTTTGTTCATTTTTTTTTTCTTTCTTGCTGATTTGGTTGCAGTAAATAAAATTTCTAAAAAAATAAGTTCCTGTAATTATGAGAAAGGCACTGGATGGAAAGCATAAGTTTGTTGCTATGTTTTGTCCAATATCTTGAAATATTCATGAAGTGTGAAGCTCTGTGCCGTGTCATTTGGTTGGGACACTAGGTTTGGTTCTAGTACACTTATACAAGCTGGAATTATTAGTAACTGTTGATAAATAACTAGGTCATCAAGTAAAAACCAATTTATTAATAGATTTGGAACGATGAATGAGGGAAGAAGGGTATGCAGAAGAAACAGGCAGGATTATCCTAACATGAAGGATTTCTAGGGCAACTCAAGATGTGTGATTAGAAATCCTGGTTACATCCTTAGACCATTATGGGTAAAAAAGCTTATGGAAAACCTTCAGCAGCAGCTGCCTGAGGCTATGCTAGTGTCCAGAACTATTCCTGATGGTCAACACCTCATTGTACTACCTGCTGAAAGTGTATGCTGGAAGACACTGCTCTAAGATGTTCTAGTAGAAAAAGCACATAGGGAGAAGGCAAAAGCTACCACAGTTCGGCAGATTAGCACTTGACCTTGTTTATTTCTATAACAGAATTAATGACCTTATTTCTATAACAGAATTCATCCTATTTAGGTATTTTGGTTCTTTATGCTAAATTAATTTCAGACTCTATATATGGGTAGGAAAGGGTAATGAAAGACCATTGCTTTCTTTTATATAAGTAGCAGAAATTAAGGGGTTGCAAGTATTTGAGAAAAGATGAAAATAGAGAACAGGTCTTTTAAAACACAGTATAGGGCATGAAGAGGATTTATTTTTATTGTCTCAAATGACTGATTAGTGCTAAACAAAATTTAAGAATCATGAGCACTTGCATTTCCTAGGAAAAATGTTGAAAAGTGCTATACAACATCTCAATAATTACTGAGAGTTTATCAGTGGGACAATAAATCCAATATCAGTTTAATCCTCATTACTTTTTCAGCAACCTGAACTAAAACATTCTGGATTTTGGTCACTTGTGCAGATAAGAACATCTTGGAAAAAAAAAAAACACTTAAAAATCATTTTCATATAATTAAGGCAAAGCAATAATTTTTTCTTTCTGGAAACAAGTGATTGGAAGGTGTCTTTAAAACCTTACAAAGTAAAGTGTAGTAGCAATTAGTAGGGTAGCACAGATGTAGCTGAAATTGGGTTGTGGATTTTCCTGAAGCTTTTTCAGTCTTGATAAGGTTTCACATTCAGTACAGATGGAGTTTCCAGCAGGATTATCTTTCAAAGCATCTGAGGCACTTATAAGAATCTTCTCTGTGTGCACACAAATCATTTAATAAAATACCCAGAGAAAATACAGCTCGCTGGATCCTGGCAGATAGCTGACCAGAAGGAAACTTCATTCTCTAAAGCTGATTCACCTGCAAAGAGAAATGTATTTCTACAAATATATGAACTAGAATGATTTATTCTAATAAAGTCTGTCTTCCCCCAGTTTTCCTATGAATACAGGGTTATATATGAGTGAGTAAGGCTCACAGCTGTTCTAAGATGTATATATACATTGTTTATAATCTGCCATTGAAAATCCATCCCGGGATGCAGTGCCCCTTGGGTTGCACCTCAGAGGCATCAAAACTACATGTGCCTCACCAAAAAAAATAATGGATTGAACATCCATGTCACTGTGCTTTGGAACTAGAAGGTGACACATTTTTTAATCAGTTAGATTAAATGCTTTCAGATGCAAAACATCATCTAAAGGGGGAACAATGTCCCACAAATTATTCCAAAGGCCAAACCTCACATGAAATTGAAAACAGAGCTATCAGCTTATGAGATAGCAATGACTACATTTATATAGATGAGGTTTTATGTGTAAAGTATTTATGTGACTGAATAACAGCAATCTGTTTATATACATTGTGCATAAGTATGACACACATAGACTTGAAGAGAACTGTTTTCTTATGAACATATTTCTCAGCATTTTTTCTCTACATGTGGTAGTGGATTCTGTAAAAGTCCTTGTCTGAACCAGTCAGCTTTTTGGTTAGAGTTTGAATATCAAATCTGATTTTCTAGTTGCACACAGCACTGTGTAGGACTGTATAATGAAAGTCTGGAAGGAGAATTATACCTAATATGAGAAAAAATCTACCAAGTGAATTTTCTTGGAAAACAGTAGAAGTAAAATATAATAGAAAATGCTGAAACAAATCTGTGCTGTTGCCTTGGAGTCAGCATTCTGCACTGCACAAGAATCCCCTTGACTTTAACAGGAATAGCCTTCAGGCTACAAGGACAGGTAAATGGAACAACAGAGCAAGACCAACTCCTTCAAACTCTTTATCAGTGATGCCAGCATTTAAGTAGCACTTGATTGTTGTTGGGAAATACACATCATTGCAAATTAAGCTGGTACCCTCCAGGATCAAAATGGAAAGTTGGGTGTAAACTGTGCCCATTGGTACCGGCATTAGCTACTTCTAATGATCCCAGCTGCAGCATAACTGGTTGGCTCACTGTTCAAGCTTCTGTGGAGGAAGCATTTGGGAGAAGTTTCCTGATTTGCAGCTCTCTGAGGCTGAGTGCATGGTTTAGTAGCATGGAAATATTCCCCATAAGATACAGACTTGGCTTTAAGCTGCAAGGGAGTTTGAGACTTAAGGGTTTTTCATTGTTCGTTCTTTTTATTATACAAAATATTTCCTACATGTAAGTACCTCTTCAATGAATCACAACAATAGTTCTGAACAGAGCTAAATACAGCATAAATTTAAACACATGTAATCTTTTCAGACATTAGCAAGATCATTTTCTCATTATTGCTAAGTGTGTTTATAAGAGTAACATCATTCCAGAAAAAAAACCTACGTTCCATTTGAAGGGATAATTTATTCTCTTTACTGTTTAAACTTTTGTTCTGCAAAGTTTAATTATAAGTGAGTGTCTGTAGTGGTGAATTTTTCCTCCAAAGTCTAGTGCTACAAGGCCTTGCAACCACAGGGTGCACAGAGATCACAGATGCTGGCACTCCAACATGCCTGAAGCCATGACTTCCATGAGGCATATTGAGTTTCTTGCTGGATGGAAGGAGACTTAACAATACTAGCTTTAACCTAAGCACAAGTAAAGAGGATCAATATAATTCTGTGCATGGGAAATAACTCATAGCCTATATATTTGCCCTGTCCTCACTCTAAATTGGGGCATTGCCTTTGTTTCAATGCCATGCAATGCTGCCCTTGGATTACCATCAAAAACTGCTTATTAGTTTTCAGAGCAATCTTAAACTTGTTCTCAGACACACAAATGTGTCACTGAAGGTTAGCAAACTGTGCTGGATTAGTTGTCTGTTCACAGACACAACAAATAGTTTTTGTTCAATACCCCTCTGCTTTTGGATTTATCCTGCAGTCTGGTCTTAGAATACTCCTCTAGTTGCTGTGATAAATGCTTCATCTACTCAGCATTTACATCAAAAGCCTGCACAAATAGTGAACATTCTGTTAAATTACTTAAAAACATGAACCAATCTATGACTAAATTTCATCCTTATTTCCTGGAATGAGCTGCCACTTTGCAGGAACACAAGGGATTATTCCATGGCAGGTGTAGGATCAGGTTCATCCCTCCCTGATAAGCAGTGTACCTAAGCCAGGAAGCCAGGAGTTCTCACTCCTAAGGTGTTATCAAAGCAAGACATCTCTGCAAGGTATTCTTATCTGGTGATGACCCTCTCTCTACTATGACAATGAGGCAACCTGAATAAGCCTGTGGTCCCAGGCTGGACACCTGAACTGCATGCAGGTGAGTGCAGTGAAGCAGAATCCAGAGCATTTTTTTTTTAGCTGTCTGAGCACTTGCAAATCATCAGTGATACCCAGGAGCCCTGCAGGATTTCTGCTGCACACGCACAAAAGGTAACAGCTCCTGACCTAAAGAGCAAGTACAGTAATTTCGCTATTATAAGCCACACCATTTTGACTAAAATTTTGGTCTGAACATGGAAGTGCGGCTTATAATCAGGTGCGGCTTATATATGGACAAAGAATGAAAAGTCGCTGTTTCAGTTTGGAGGACAGGTGTCTGCTGAGAAAGGCAGGAGCTTCTCTTTGAAATGGAGAATGTCAACCCCCTCCATCTAAATTATTATAATTTTGAAATCAAGGGGCTTTCAGGCAAAGATATGGGAATTAGGAATAACAGTTCTTTTCTAGGGAAATTAAAATGGAAATACAGTACTACAAAGAAACAAACTCCAAACCCTGACAAAGTCAGAGTACAACCTGACACCCTGTCCGGCAGGATGTTGGTAGCAGTCCCATTAAATGATGGCTGCAGTCCTCTTGCAGTGACAGATGTGATTCAGTTGAAGCAGTGCTCCTGTACA
>PYHW01010739.1:1297882-1344078 GCA_013186435.1 Turdus rufiventris
AGATACCTTTTATCACACTCTGTATTGTAACCCAAGACAGTTGCCAGCACCTGGACGTGCGGCTTATAATCAGGTGCGGCTTATAATCGTGAAATTACTGTAACAAACACTTGAGAAAAGAGAAGGCCTTTTTAAAGAGGTGATATGGCAGTACTAGTAAACTTTTGAAGACTTCATGTGGCTCAGAGGATGTGCAAATTGTTTTATAAGCTAAGTTATAGGCCAAAGACAGGAGGTTGTGAAGGAAAGCTTTTTCCAGATTCTCCACAAGACTACTGAATATCATGACTACTGGGTAGAAAATGGAAGTCAGAAGATAGATGCAGTCTGTCTGGAGACAAAGGTTAAGCATTTTTTGTTTCTGTATTTGCAAGGTGATTTTATGGACCATTTAGTATACTAACGCAGTTGTGCTGGTGATTAGGTAAAGAAGGTCTTTGCCCTTGGGCATTACTCTTTTGGCATTGCACTCAAGCTCAGGCTGCAGTTCTTATTTGCAGGTAAAAGAAACCTTAATGTTCTTTGTTTAAAATGTAATGCTTGGGCAAGATTTATCCTAAATGGGCTGGTCTGTGTTTTAAAAACTTAAAAATATAGGAATGTTACTATTAAAACTGTTTTCTTTCTGTTAAATTACACTGCATGTGCATTCTTTGATGCAGTATTTGCTTTTTTATTATTTTATTTGCCCATGGTTTGCAACAATTAAGGTGTTTAGCAAAGTTCTCTCAGATTTAGGGGGTTTGAAAATTTTGCAAATTTGGGGAATTGATTCCTTGTACTCTTTTTTCTCCCAGTTGTCAATCCTTAATATAGTATATGTTGGTACATCAGCTGCTTTTTAAGAAACAAGTAGCATGGAGAAATTTCAGCCAGTTAAGTTTAGTTACAGACACAAAAAACAGATAAAGCAGAAATGCATTGCTTTCATAATAGGAAGAGTGGGAAAAGTAGAGCTATTTGAGTAAAAGATTTTTGGAAAATATTTCACAGCAGCTTAGGAAACTTCAGACCAAAGAGCTTTACATATTGCACACAGAGCTTTGAGGATATGCCACGCAGTTTGTCCAGGAAAAGGGTTAACATGGGGAGGAGTGACTTAAAAGAACAGAGCACACTTCACTTTGGAGAATTATTATCCACTTCCTTGAATCAGGGGAAGAATATCAAATACCATTACAAATATACACAAAGATACAAGTCTGGGGACTGGTCCTTTTCAAATCTGCGCATGGAGCACTTTCTGCCAAGTATCTGCTGACCTTTATGAACCCTGACAGCCTTGAGCTACTGTTGATATTAAAGGTAGAAACTGACTGGCAGAAAAATATTTATAATTAAATGCATTTTTACATTTTTCATTTTTCATGGCTGCTGTCCATTGCAGATTACACAACATGGATTTGATGGATTTGCACTGCATATTTTTTGCACAATTGGAAACTGAAGAGGTTTCTGAACTGAAAAGACCCTTCTACATGTGTAGATTTTCCAAAAGCCCCCTCTTTCAGTGAAGAGTCTGAGCAAGGTGATTCTCCTTTGGGTTTTCCTGAAAACATAGATTGTGAGTCATCTTCCTTGGAAGAGGTTCTGGAAGCTGAAAGGAGATGAGGATGATACCTGTCCACTCTTTCAATTCAATCTAGACCTTAATTTCCTGAAAGACATATCACATTTCCATGTTCACGGCTGCTGCTCCAACCAGTTCCTCATCCTTCCATAGTATAAACTGTGTGGGATTCCATAACCTTAAAGAATAATGAGCTTTTCCATCTGCTTTTCACGTGTTTAGTTGTTCTTCACAGGCAAGTCTCACTCTGAAGGTCTCAAGCCACACCCTGCTAGATGATTGATCTGAATCTTTAAATGGTTAATCCCATTTCCTGTGGCAATCCAGAAATTCTAGACATTCATGCTTGAGAATTGATGGTCTACCAGAAGGACACTGGAAGATTTGAGCAATTTGGATGTCTCCCTAATGATTCACTTGGTGTCGGGAGGTTCTGAGAGCACCAGCGATGGAATGAGAATGTGGAAAATGAGCTGGCAAATCTGGTGGCATAAAAATAGCTGTCTCATACCAGTTCTGGAAAGTCCAGAAGAAAAAATGCCCCATGCTATTCTAAGGCATGGATGTTTCAATTTAAAGGTTTCAAGATGTTCCTCTCAAGATATCAATAAGGTCCCTCTGAGTCAGATATTAAGAATAAGGAGCCAGTGAAAAATTGAGAACAAGTCCATTTTACAAGTTTTTTTAAAAGGATGGTACTTGAACTCTTCACATTATGTTAAATTTTTATTTCTTTTGAGACACTTATATTTCTGAAGGCAATAAACAAGATTTTTAACTGTATCTTTGAATTTGTGCAATGGTATAAGACCTTTCCTTTCCACTAAAGCATTTTTTTGTCCTGAAGATACACACAAATGTTGTACTAATGTAAAAGAAAGCAAACAAACAACAAGAATACAGATACAAAAAACAAAGTATTTCAGTTTTACTGTATTGTAGTTTTGCCAAGTTTGATCTGTGCCTTTGCCTGGGGTTATTCTGACAAAATCCTTATTATTTGGTTGCATCTGATGAAGAAGAAAGGGGATTTCAAGGGAGAAAAAAGAGCTAAGGGGCATAAGGTTTCAGAAGCATTATTTCAACCAAATCTTAAATCTGTTTTCTTCCACTGTTTCTGAGAAGAAAAACCCACTGCTGTCTCAGGAAGAATGTCTTACACCGTTTGTATAACCAATCTGGTAGCAGATGAGGGAGAAAAATGAATCTCTTTTCTTGCAGGCTGGGCATGTCCCCTGCCTGCTGGGTTACAGAGATGGCTTAAGCAATCCTTCTTTCCTAGCAATGTG
Source organism: Turdus rufiventris (assembly GCA_013186435.1). Taxonomy (NCBI): domain Eukaryota; kingdom Metazoa; phylum Chordata; class Aves; order Passeriformes; family Turdidae; genus Turdus; species Turdus rufiventris. The sequence goes on from PYHW01010739.1 coordinate 1,300,742, forward strand.
GGAAACAAAAAGGGGTTTTTGTCTGTTTTCTTTTGTGCAGTACAGTGCAGAACAAATAACAAGATGGCCAGGATGTACAAATTTGCTTCCTCCTGAGAAAACTAATAAAAGAGTGGTTCAGCACTCACTTGAGAAGTGGAGCACAGATTCATTTGCTACTTACAGAAGCAGTCTTGGAGATGCCATAAACACCAGGCTGTTACATGTTTAAAATTACCTGTTGTCACACACTCTGCCTTTTCAGATGACCCGTGAAAGATGTTGATTTTCTCCCATCATGCAGGAGGGGAGCATCTTTGGCATCTTAAATGTGCATGTGGAATGGGAAGTCCAGCTGTGCTCAGGACAGCTGTGCACATTCTTTAACCCAAAACAAGAACAGCTGTATTTTTGTTGGACTCAAAGACAAATCTTTAAAATCTATAACACCTAATAATGCTGGTCAACATGAAAATCACCTTTCAGGCATTTGACTGCTCCAGAGAAAGCCAAAGACTTCTTGTGGTCTTTCATGCCCACTTTCTTTGAAATCAAGCAAAGTGTTTCTAGGCCTGAACCAGTATGTGCTGAAATAGGTATCTTCAATAGACATTGGGTCCTTTTCATGCCTGGCTAATATACAGCAAAAAGTCTGAATTTGTCTTATTCTCTTGTCCAATATTACCCTTCTGCTAAGCTTTTCCTACTCCATATATTAAAATCTATTTTCCTGTAAGTTTTTATTTGTATTTTCCATGTAAGCATAAACATTTACATTTCAGATATGCAGTAGCTGAAAAATTATAGTGAACAAGCAAATAAATGCCTTTCACAGAAACTTCACCAAATCATTAAGATTTCCAAACTTCAGAGGGTTTTTTTTGTTTTGGGTTTTTTTTCCATAGTTTCCAAAATAGTTGTGTCCATTTCTCATGACTGAAGAATGCAAGGGAATATTGACAATTGGCACATACTAAAACTGCAATATTTTCCCAAATGTTTAAACCTAAAAAGTTTCTTTAGTGTAAGATAAGTTCTCAGAGATGCAGAATTCCAAGAGTTCCTGAACACCTAGAATTTTAAATTAATTCTTTAATTAAAAGCCTCTCTGGAGTGTTAGTACTATTATTTTGGAGACAAAACTAATAAGCTGTACTACATCTTTTCTGTCTTCTGAAGATGAAACACTGTTCCAGTATCATGATTTTTTCAGAAAGTCAAATTTGAGCTCAAAGTACTGCTTCTGGGAACTTGTGCTGGGAAACAAAACTGTGCATGGCCTGCAGCTTCTGGGGGTGACAGACTAAGCTGTGAATTGAAACCCTACACGGTCATGTAAATCTCACAGAAATCTTAAAGTAGATCCTGTAAGGGTCGTAACAAAGTTTGGCTGGATTTCTGAAGGGTGTAGCCTCCAGGGGACAGATGTTACTGCTTGAGGCATGGAAAAGATAAATATTTTCCTTCTGTCAACCGTGTCACCGTAAGTCACAACCGGACAATGTAAGTGACATTCTGGTCTGAATGTCACACCAGACAACACATCCATCGTTCCTCGTGTTTCTCGTTCTCATATCTTTTTGAGGAGCATAGGGGAAGGAAGCTTGGAGAAACAGGCTCTCTCCCCACAAACTTTCAGCTTCAGTTATCTTCCCAGGAAATAACAAGAAAAATTTATATTAGGATCCTAATACTGGAGGACTGTTACAGTCTGGATAAGAACCTCTCTGTCACTCGTGCCTGTAACAGGCATAAGAGGAGCTCACTTTTCTCTTCATCCTTTGGCCAGCTGCCATGTGCTGTGGGACTCCACAAGGCAAGGACATGCACCAGGGGATTATCTACAGGGAATGCCCTCTTCAGTGACACCCTCTGCTTCTCTGCTACACCTGTCAGGGTACAAATGGCCTTGTAGTATATCCACTGATATTCTGATTCATTCAACTCAGGGAAGCTGCCTGAAAGAAGGTAAAGCAACAAAAAGGTATTTTTGACACAGCCATTTGATATAAACTAAGCAACAATATATTTAGGGCTATTCACTCTCCAAGTCCACTTCAGAATCTTCTACTTTTGCTTCTCTGCTATTCTTCGTTACATATTTTTCTATGCCCAGCACACCTTTTTCATTGAAGAACCATTATTTTATTCTTAAGACCTTACTAAAAACACTCTCTATATTGATTCCCTCATGAGGCTTGTCATCAGTTCCAGTAGTTCATAACCTGAATTAATGGTGTACTTTGATTCATAAAATATTGCAGAGAACTTCAAATCAGGCTGATCATCTTTTTCTGTTGTATTTCTCACCAATTTATTAAAAATCTAGGATGTTTTATAAACAATGTAAATGAAATCTTGTCTATATTCTTGGCACTTCTTATTATAGTTCAAATGATAATGTTTTCTAACCAAGCAGATAGTGCCAAACCCCTCACAAAATGTCTCTTGCACTACATGTGGAAAAGCTGCTTGATGACACATTTATGAAAATAATGAATTGAAGGCAAGAGCTCCACAAAAAAGGAGCAGAATTCATTGGTCCTGTTCTTGTGAGAAATAGGTCTCAAGTCCTCTGCCAATATAAATTCATTTGATTCCTACCAGCTGAGAATCCACTCCTGAGCTGGAAACTGAAAACATTCCCCAAGACTGAGCACACTTGTTCATCAAACTCTCTCTACAGAGCTGTCAGTTAGAATCATACGTGGAAAACTCATCTTCTCCCCATCAAACTCTAGCTTGTTTCCATTTCCTTTCCAAACTTAAACCACACAAATCATTCCCTGTTCAGGTCAGATCTTGGCCATTTTCCTTCTCAGGCAAGGTTAAGCAAAGAAGCCCTTGGTTTTGCTTTTTTTCTCTGTAATTCCATTATTTTGTTTGAATTGCTGAAATTCAGCTTACATTCAGTTACAAACTCCTTCCAGGCTTTTGGGATCCACATGATCTGCCTTCCACCCTTGTATAAGCCACCAAGATTTTCTCTTCTGGCTAGAAAATGCTTTGGCCCCTGTGACACCAACTCTGAACGAGCCCACACAATTGCCATGGATACACACACTAAGAATTCATAATCCTGGCAGTCTTCTCTACACTTCTGCAGAGTGCAATAGGGAAAGATCCGCTGCTCTGCCATGCCAGTCTATTGGCTATCTTGATTTTCTAGACAGTAAGGCTTCTTTCCTTGAACTTCATAATGTGGATGGAATTCATTGTGCCTCTTCTTTTCACTGATTTTTACATGCAGATTTCTGAGTTAAGCAAGAACTTATAAGGAGAAAGTTGTGTTAGCATAATATGATGTATAAAATCATAATTCTGTTGTGTTACCATGTGAGCATGACATAAGGAATCAGATACCACAGACAGTAAAACTGGGAATTGGTAGTAAAAGCAGGGTAACATCACCCTACTCACACATGTGCTTTTCTGTGCAGTGAGTTTTATGAGGTTTCTTCTGGGGAACAATGCCTAAAAAGCTGCCTGTGTTCATTTAACTCCTCAATTAATTAATTTCATACTATTACATTGCTTTGGTATCTTGGTTCATACTTGTTCCTCAATTCTTTTCAAACAGCAGTACTGTTCCTTCCCTCTGATGCTTCCCTTCTCTGCTTCTCCCTTTCTGTACTTTCCCATTTTCACTCAAGCCCCTCTATTTCCCCTCCCTACAGCTCCTCTCATTATCTTCCTCTCCCCACACTTTTTATGTACTGTTTTCTCTTTCTGTATGTGTGTATTTTTAACTCTTCCCAGAACCTTTTATTCCTGAGACACTTTCCCCCTGTCTCTCTGACCCATGGTGACCTGCACACTGACACACCACTGTTTTTTGCCCCAGCCCTAAGTTCATCTGTACCCTCAGTATCACACTCCTTAGCACAGGAAGAGAGCAGGAATGACTGAGAAATGTTGTGCTGGCAGGAGAGGATGTTGAAAGGGAAGTCTGACAAGAAGAGAAGAGGGAAATCCTCCTGTTAAACTGCAACCACCCTGCACTCCTCTGCAACTTGCTTTCCCTCTCTTGTCATTCTCACCTCTTGAACAAGCCACATTTTCTCCCTTAGGTTTCACTCATGATGGTCAGTGCAATGATTTCTCTCTCCATTTGCCAGCAAATGTCCTTCCTGAAGAATAAAAATCTTTCCACAGCAGTACTGTAGGCTCAGGATTTATTCCAGCTAGTCTTTATGGCTGTACCCTGCTGGCACATCCAGGGTCCAATCAACGTGTCAAGGCCATTACTATATACTAAAACATACACTGATCCTTTTCATTCCTCATTGTATTAGCCAAATGTTCAATATATCACCAGTTTTAGTTTTCCCTGTGGTGATGGACTCTCCTTCTTTTTAGGTTCCAGTCTTTCTTGTATGGCTACCCAACTCCAGACCTAAACTGAAGTATTTTTTGTGCCCTTCTCTCAGTCTTATTTCACCTTGACTGTACACTGATGAAAATTTATTTATTGACCATGCTGAGGTTTTGCAATTGACTTACTGCCTCCCAGAGCCATCATTCAAGTCAGAAGGAAACCTTTGCAGAATAATCTTTGTCTCCTCTTTTTTAGTTGTTGTATGGTTATACTTCTACTGCTGCTCTTGACACCACCAGGTAGGAGACACTGACACCCAGGATTGCTGGCACCCCCTCACCTTTAATTGACCATACTGCAGCTCAATGAGTTCCCCCTGAATTCAGCCCCTGTGTCCTCAGCCAATCTGACTCTGGATCAGCTTCCCTGGCCACTGCACGGGGGAGCACATTGCACCACAATTTGCTTCCTCCAACAGGTCTGTGTTTGCCAAAGTGTCAGCAAGCCAGCAGCAGGGTTTTAGCAGATGCTCCCAGTGCAGGGATCCTCCTCTGGACTGGCTCCTCGCAGCTGCTGGCAGCAGGGAGTGAGCTAGCAGTAGCACCATGACATTTTCCAGGCTCTCTAGGCTCTTCTCTCAGAAGTCTCTCCTAGCAGCAGGCACACTTTCTATCCCTGTTTTCCTCCATTAATGAGCTTGGCTGATTAGCCCCCTTGCTGCTTCAGTTTCTCCAAGCCACAGTAACACAAGCACTGCCTCCACACACTTTCTTGAATCCTAAACAGTGATTACTCTTTTCTCTGTCTTGACCTTTTTCCTGTCCTTCTTCAGCTGCCTTTTATAAATAAACCACAACAGGACCTGGCTGCTTTAATTTGAAAGTATGGTAGTAGTCTCTATGCTTCCAATTAATTCATGTTTAGTGAAACATTGTGCAGCCAAAGCCCCAACTGCTGATATCCTTCATCACCTAAAATACAGAATGATGGAGCAGAAAACTTTTTAGTGTTTTGTGCTTTGATTCTCTAGTAAGCCAGTGGGACCCAAAATGGAATTTTAAACTGTCTAAGGCAGATTACAGACATGCCAGAGAAATTGAAGAGAGCGCACTGGAGAGAAAGAAAACCCCTCCAGGATTTAAAAAAAAAAAAAAAGAAAAAAAAATTTGAAATCTTCAGATTTACTTTGTGTAGTTTGAACACAGCTGCACGAGCACTGTCACCATGATTGCTGCTCATAACAGTCCCACTTCTATTCTTGGTATTCTTTGCCAAGCTGGTGAGAGACTTTTGCTGAAGGCTACGAAAAGGCTCTGTCCCACATGACTAAAAGCCTATCACTTCTTTATGTGTCCCCAGGCAGTACTCACAGGTCTTAAGAAACAGAAAGAATGTTGAGCTCCTAGGACCTGATGGGGCATAATCTTGCTTTTCTACTGACTTTTTTTTCTGACTGAATCGCTGTAGTTACAATTTTCTTTGTGTGGATGTTATCTTTTCTTTCAGTACTGTGGCTGGGTTTTTTTTCCTTTTCTAATTGGTTTCTCCTTTGTCTCTCCTGAATTTCATTGTCAGTATTCCATATCTCTCTTACCTAGTAAGACACAGAATATTATGCTGCCTGTTACTGATTTTGCCACCTGTTTGGGTGTAACAAGAGCAGGTAGGGGGCTCTTGTTGGGTCATTGCTGGGAGCAGAAACTCAGAAATGTAGAAAGCAGTACTTTGGCCATAGCACTGAAGCCTCTGCTATTCCCACTGTCTATTCATGCCTGAAAAGCCCAGAAGAAAAATTTCTAAGGTTGCTGGAAGGTCTCATTTGCTAGGGCAGTGACAATAAACAAGACTGATATGATTGGTTAGAGAAAGGAGAGGAAGTTCAACAGTGACTCACATCACACATCTTGCATTGTACAGAGCAAGATGAATGAAACCATCCATACAGACATGGGGGAAAAATCAAGAAAGCAATGTTATGCAGGCAAAGCTAGGATATCAGAACCAGAAAATGCCTCCCTGAACACAACAGTATTGTTTTCCTTCTCCTTTACATGCCAGAGGTGCTTTAAAATGTTTTAAAACTTGTGTGTGATTATGTATATTAAAAAGCATAGGTAGATGTAAAAAGACAACAATTCAGAGACAAGCAAACTACTAGCATATTCTCTGCTTTATGGGGCTTTTCCTCCCCAGGAACATTTGATTTCAACTGGCTCTAGTTATTTATGACTTAAAATAATGACTAGGAAATTGAGAAATGTGACCCTGCTTCAGGACAGCCTTAAGAATGTGTTTCAGCAAATTTCAAACGGTTCTTCTGTATTGACCTGAATGTTCTCAATAAATTACACAAAACTGTATTCTGGGAAGCTCTCTGGTCTGCAGAATTTATCTAATGAATCAAATAATTCTGTGGTGCTTGTAGGGACAGTTGTGAGGTTTATGCATTATACAAATCTTTAATAATGCATAGGATGTGGAAAAAAACAGATACTGAGAAGAGAGACTCAGGACACTGTATGAAGTCATGACTAGGGGCATGGTCAGGACGATACAAAATATTAAATGCATTTATTTAATAGTAGCAGATTGCTCCTTGGCACACAGGACTGCCTTCCTGCCTCCGTGACAAACATGCTGAAAGGGAATGCAATCCTTCTGGAGAAACTATGAGACTTTTAATTTGCTGGAGCAGCAGAGAGACTGAAGGATGACAATTCAAACTGTACATGATGTGGCTATTGCAAAGGCTTATTTATTCTGCTCAGTCCTGGGTCAGGGGATTGGGTACTGCTGGAGGAGCTGAGAAAGCCATAATGCATTAATTCAGGGGTGATATTCCCGAAGTTTGAATGACAGCAGTTTTGTGTACAGAGTTTTAAATACATCTTGGAGATATGGCTTCAGATCTGGGAATAATCCCATTGCTTTTGCCTATTTGGAATAATCCCATTATTTTTATCTTGAACTCACTGGGTCGTGCAGCTGATTTCACAAAGTCCAAAATACAGACTCTGTTTTGATCCCTATCAGTTCTGCACTTTATGCCAAATGTTTGCAGTTTGCCTGTTCACTGAGCTTGCTGATATTTCCTTCTTCTGCTCCAACCCCCTGGCCCCAGTTTGCTCCAGTGTTGAGGCTCCCCAGCCTCCAACAGGGTGTCACTTCCCATCAAACTTTGACCCCTTTTATAAATCAGGAACTATTTATTTCACACATTTCATCCAGTGGTTCTGTTCCTTGGTTTTTCACCTGGTCCCACCCCAACAGTCTCTCAAAATCTCTTGTTCACTAAATGCTAAATTTGAAGTCCCACTGCTGACTTCTACTTTCCCTGTCTGGAGAGAAAAATAATCATTTTTCTACAAGAGATGAATATCAAATGCTGGCACTTACTGCAATTCAAACATAAACTCTAATCTCATGGTGCTCCTCATGCTTTCCAGATATCAGATATCTGATATGTCCATTTTCTGTGACACTTAGTAGAGCCGGACAGCCTTCACCTGACAGCTGGAATAAAATAGCTGTTTATTCTGAATAAAGTAGACATAATTTGACAAAAGACCAAATTTCCCATTGCATAGAAAAAAAAAATTGTGGAAAAACCACAAAGACATCTTGAAGTGCTTGACCCTTAAATCAGACCCTTCATAGAATACAGATGCTCAGCCTTACAAGGATAAGGAAGCCAGCAATTTAAAAGAAAACCAAAAACAACAAAACACACACACAAAAAATCTCTAACGCACATTTTAAAGATGCCATGTGTTTTGCCCCATATGTTTTGATGGTACTGTTGGATGAAAGATTCATATGAAACTCAGCTGACATCAGGCCACAGAGAAGGGTTACAACACAGTCCAAATGCACACTGCATTTCCTTAATTTCTTTTTATTCTCACACCTCGTGCTTCTATGGACTGTTTTTCTTCCATTTATGCGGCAGATATGGGAACACCACTCTCAATACTAGCAAGGAAAGCACGTGTTAAATCTCTACATATTATTTTTGAGCACTATTTCTGACTTCTTCAAAGAGAATAACTCTGGAGTGTGCCAGGGGCTCTTGTTTTTGAATTTCTTTAATCTGTCAGTGACTATGGTCATTCATTCAAATCTGAGTGCTATTAAATAATCTTCAAATCCTAAATTCATCCAGACAAACATATTTCAGACACCCTAGCTGTCTGGGTGGGGTGAGCTCCAGATCTAGACTTGCTCCCTCTATTAGATATAGGCATTAATCTGAACTTGCCCTATACTCACTAAAAGCTTAAAAGTTAGAGCAGAAACTTGTTTTTCTTCCTAGCCATCAGTTCCAGATTTAGACTAGTCTAGGTAATCTTTCAAACCACATCCTCCAAATGGAGGTGCTCCTTTTTCTTCATTTCTTTTTGTTCAATCCAATCAAGAACCCAATAGGAGACATCACACAGGCATCTGTCTTAATAGTTTTCCCCAGATTCTCCTCATCTGACCTTTGTTACTGTCTGAATCATCTTCTATGGCATTGAAGTGTAACTTCCTTCCTTGTCATTGGATATTTTGCATTGCATTAAAATTAATAGTCCCACAAACATCTCCTCCAGCTCTGTTTGTTTCATTTCACATACATCACCCTGTCACAGTGTAGCTAAAATCATTCCAGCTACCATTCTGATCCTTTTGCTTAGGTCTCTGTGTGCTCCTTTATTTCATGGCTCAGCTGCCTTCAGTCATTGGGCTACTAACATATTTCTGCAGTCAGTGAGCATGCAACCTCATTACTGCGATCCTGGGTAGTTGCCAAAATATTTTAAACATCCACTTGAAAGAATAAATGAATGTAGAAAATTTGTCTTATGAAAAAGATCATGTATGTGCACTTACATCAAAGAAAAAGACTCATGTGAATCTCATAAAGTTCAACAAGGCCAAGCACAAGGTCCTGCTCTTGGTTGGGGGAGCCCCCAGTATCAATGCAAGGTGAGGGAGGAAAGGACTGAGATCAGCTCTGAGGACAAAAACTTGGGGATGCTSCTGGATCAAAGGCTGGACATGACCTGGCAATGTGCACTTGCAGCCCAGAAAGGCAATTCTGTCCAGGGCTGCAMCAAAAGCAGCATGGACAGTAGGTCAAGGGAGGGSATTCTGCCCCTTTGCTCTGCTCTGGTGAAACACTGCCTGGAGTATCCAGTTCTGGGCTCCCCAGCACAGAAAAGACATGGATCTGTTGGAGTGAGTCTAGAGGAGGGACATAAAGCAGATAAGAGGGATGGAGCACCTCTTCCCTGAAAACAGGGTGAGAGAATTGGGTTGTTCAACCTGGAGAAGAGAAGGCTCCAGCAAGATATTATTGCAGTATCTAGAGAGGCATTATAAGAAGGATGAGGACAGACCTTTTAGTAGAGTACTACTTATAAATAAAACATATTTATTTTATAAGTAAGACATTTTCTATGATGAGAGCAGTAAAACCAGGCACAGGTTGCCCATAGAAGGGGGTCAATGCTGGAGACAGACTGGACAGGGCTCTGAGCAACCTGATCTAGTTGTAGGTGTCCCAGCTCACTGCAAAAGGGTTGACTAGTTGGTCCTTAAAAGTCCCTTTCAACTTAAACTCTTTATGATTCTATATCTGTTTATTTCCTTTATGACATTCCCCTGAGGACATAAGCCCACCTCTGGTGAAGTGAGAACAATGACATGGACCAAAGCCTGACCTTCAGTCCAGTTTGCATTGCTACTAATGGTGTTCCAAATTCTTATCAGCCAAGAATTGCATGGGTCTGAGTTGCAAAATGCTGATTTGACTATTTTAGTGTGTGGATGCTATCAGTTCCCCAAACACTCGAGTTTCATGTCCAGAACAGCATCAACATCATGGATTTAACATTTTGCATTTTCATTAAAACACTACCTTCTGCTGCCTTTCTGAGGAATGCTGTCAGTGTGTGCTCCTGAGGGGAAGAAGCTTCAGGCAGCCCCACCAAACAGCTTGCTCCTGTCTGTGAAAATGCAGAGAGGATCATCAGTTTGAAAAATTCCTCACATTCTTTCAACTGCTCTCCCATGTAAAGCAAAGTGACAAGGAAGAGCCCTGTCTCACCAAAGGCTGTGCCATACTGCAGTGAGGGGAAGAGGGTGGTTGAATGCAAAACATTACTGGCCTTGAATTCTACTGAAAATGACTGACTGCTTTAATTAGTGGGAGCCCTGCCAGGCTTCCACCTGACAGCCTCTGTGAGGCTCCCAATTGCCTCTCTTGCACCAATTCTATCAAGATGCTGAATGCAGCAGCTGAAGAGCAATGACTTCTGCCTTCCTCAGCTTCAGGCAGCTCAGCTACTGGAGACCAAACACTGGTGTAAACAGATGCTGTTATGAGCACAGAAATGTGAAAGCTGCAACATCTGGAATTTGTCAAAAAAATTTCTTCTACTTATTCCTCTCCAAATATTACTCGCTTCCACTGCAAACTTCCTTTTCCATACATTATTTAACTAGTTGTCTTTTCCAAACATATGCTCATCTCACTAAGTATATAGAGTCCTGGAATCAAGAGTCATTTTGCTGAGGCAGCAGCAAAACCCCTTTTTCTATCCCAGCGTGGCCTGACAAATAGAAGCTCCAGGCACAACTACCTGCAATTCTTGCTGTTCTTTTACCTAGGAGTGCATTGATACAACAAGTTCTTCCTGAAATGCACTTTATCTTGGTGTTTCTACAACACTAGGAAACTTTACTGTGTTACCAGTCTTCCCACAATGTCATTCGTTAGGGCCTGAAAAAATGAGTGAATTTTTCCTCTGGAAATTATTCAGTGTGTACCTTTAGGATTCCCACGTGTGCTTTTGCAATGGAAGGCATCCACAAATAGTGGAAATAAGGGGAAAAATACTGACACATCTTCAAAAGACTTACTGAAGTCTAGCAGATACCAAAATACTATGGGGTTTAAAATTTCATAGACCTATTGCACATTATTTAACATGTGCCAGCTTTTTCTAAAACCTCTATATACCACTTGCTACAGGAACCTCTTGCTATAGGTATTATGCAGCAAAACTCCCTTTTCCATTTCCTCACCAATACCTTCAACTATCAGGTCTTATCTGCTCTGCAGTCCTTGTTTTTCATTACTAAATGCTCCATTTTATCTTCTAGTTGACTGTTAGTAAATGAAGTCTATTTCTCCCAGGTGTTTCTACTTGTTTCATGTGATCGTTTTTGGTTGCAGTGTCCTCCATGTTGGAAATAAAGCTCTCAGTAAAATATTCAGGCAGTGTTTCTGCATAGGCACAAGCTATTCTTGCACTGGCTACCAAGAATTCCAGAGAGCAAATTAGGGTAGTCCACAAACCTGTCACCATGTCTTGGCAATGTAACCAGTTTCATAGGGTGGCAGACATCTGGGAACAAAGGGTGGCATCCATCCTGCCACCACAGCCACAAAGTAAGCAGCTGGGCTTGGTGAGGTGGAGAGTACTGCTGAATGAATTGATGAGAAAAGCCAGCCATATTTTGGAAGGTGAAGTAGTGTCCATTACCACAGCAAAGGAGTCTTGCTTTCATACAGGCTGTGTAGTAATATATAATGGCAGCTGTAGTTTGATTTATCTGGTTCAAGATGTCACAAATACAGTTTAACACCCTGTTCCTCCACTGACAGGCATTTCTTCCAGCTGCAAGGCCAGAGGGAATGGTGCACATCTGGTCCTCTCTGCTCCCACAGTCACCAGTGAGAATGGAGGCATCGCTGTGTGGGCTGATCTCTTTCCCAATCATGGGGCAGGGGAATAAACTTTGCAGCAGTCCAGACTGTAAGTTCCCCAGCATGCTGGCAGCTAGCAAACTTCCTTTTGACTTGGATTGAATCAAGAGGAGAGCAAAAATCCACAAAATAAATGTGATGACATTTCACTCCCTGTGGAAATCTGTAGGCACCACAATAGCCATTACCTATATGTGTCTAACAGTTTTAGCATTTCCTGCTGTACTGGGGTGTCAGTGATGAAACTGGATCCATCTGCAATCCAGCTGAAGTGTCAGCATCATCTTGGTTTTGGAATTACAGGCTTTCAATGCAATAGCAGTATAATGACTAATATCAAACTCCTCTTTCTCAACCTTGAATAATCACCTCTCTGGATGTGATTAACTTTTCCATGGTTCAGTGTCATTAAAAGGTCACACCTGGGTAGGATGTAAAAAACCATAACTCCATTGACTCACTCAGTAGTTCCCCATTCTGCATTTACTGACGCATTTCTGCCTGCATGGAACTTGCACTTGTCCTTATTAAATTGCTGCATTTTTTCCCAGAGACTACTTTTTCATTTTGCCAAGTTTATTTTGGAGTCTGAGCCTGTTTCACAGTCTCCAGCAACTTGTTTTATAGGCCAACTTAATATCTCCATTCTCCTCTCTACAATTAAAGTAACCAGCAAAACATGTAACAGAAACAACACTGAAGTTAACTCAGACTTCATGAAAGTTTTCCAAGACACTTTTCCTTTTGACAACAAACCATCCACAGGTTCTTTTTTTAGAAAGCTTGTCCACCCAGTGTTTTGGTAATGTTTTCCTAGTTCATGAAGTACACTGATTTAAAATATTTTACTCCTGAGTAATCTACATTGATGGTTACTCAGTCTCTCCTTAGAGGCTTACAATCTCACTTTTTTCTTGTCATGTTCCAGAGTTTTTCCAAGAATTTAATGAGGCTAATTGTTTAGGTATCTTGGTTCTTCAATCTTTTTGCCCTTTTTTTTCAAGCCAGGCCCTATTTATGTCTTTTTTCAGTCGTCAGGTGCCTCACTCAGTCTCCAGGAGCTGTCTCTGATAATGGACTCATCCAGGCATTGTAGTCTATTTGCTAAGCTGACAGAGACAAGGTCCATTAGACTTAGCTCACATGAAAATATTTTTCTCAGCTCACTATACCCAGAAGTTTCCCTTCTTCATGTGAAGAGTGCTATCAAGATACCACTCTGCTAACTGTGCTAGATACAAGTTCTTGACATCTTTGGGTGGACAGCACCTTCCCTCCTCCAAATGGTGGTTAGGAGAGACATGCTTAGAGGACAAAATAAGGAGATTCAGTTTAGGTTAATAACCACAGCCTTGAGTGATGGGCTTCTGTCCACTCTGAAGAGGACAGACAGCTTGGCAAGGGGAGAGGGAAGAAGCATTTCTCTACAATGAAAATGTAACTAGGACAAAGGGATAAAGGAGTTCATAGCTACTTGCACATAGAACAAAATACAGCAAGTAGTTTCACCCCCAGGAGGAGAAGAGACAGGTAAAACATTAAAAATTAAATCTTAAAGCTTTTTAAACAAATTAATGTCTTAAAAACCAAAGGAAAACGTTGCAAGGTTTGAATCCTGAAATGGACTTTTACTCCGCAATTATTTTGTCTATTGTTTGAGGAGAAAAGAAAAAAAAAGAAAAGTTGCCATTTGACAGAGACTGCAACTAATTTCAATCTCAATTTTTCAGGTTAGCTGAAGAGCGAAAAAATCAATTGTTTGCAAAGCTCCTGTCCTGGAGCCTTTGAAAATTATCCTTTAGAGACAATGATTACAGGAGTTATGGTGCAGAACAACATCATGGAAGTTTAAATCAGAGCTGACCGAGTTTCAGGCCATTTGGGAAGATGCCATCAGAGTTTGTTTTTAAATGGGCCTAGAAGCAGTTTCTGAAGAAGTAATGAATGCAGGTCTCCCCTGCACCTCTTCACCTGCCACCATTAAGTATAATTACCTCTAGTGCTCTTCATGCTGACAGAATCAAATGATAGGTAGTTTTCCTGTTGTAAGTGGCATCTCTAAGATGTATTGTTGTGTGCCAGTGCTGCCAGGAAAGATAAGTAACTTTTATCTTTATTCACCATATTTCCATTCATGGACACCAGGATGTAATAGGAAATTCTTAAGGAATTTAATTATTCCTTGGAGCTGAAGTTCTCTGGTTCTTGGAACAGTTCTGAGTTTACCCATTGGAGGACTCAGCAAAAGGGTTGTTGCTTTCTTCAGACCTTGACTAATAAGAATAGATTATTCATGTGATGAGTGAAAAGGTTAAGCCTTTTTTTTTTTTCCAATAATCAGTGGATTAACTCATGTCTGAATACCACTGCTGTTCGTGTAGTTCACACAGTTTATTAGTATCACAAAGTCTTGGAGACCAAGTTATAAGCTTCATTCAGGTCCAATCTGATAAAGAATTCATGCCTTGCTCCTGGAGCATCTTCTTCAGGTGTTGGCCATTCAATGCCTTCAGTTACCTCAGCTGCAATCAGTCCACACACTTTGCAGAAGCCACACCCTGACCATCTATGGAGCTGGTCTGTACAACAGCTGTCTTAACCATTTATTTTTCATCCCAACAGCAGAAAGGAAAAAATAATTGCTGCGTGTGTGTATGTGCACACAAAAACTCAAACCTTCCTGGAGTTTTAACTGAAATCAAAGAGAAAAAAAGTTGTAAGTTGTGTGTTGTATTCTTCCTGACAAGCATTTTATTCTGAGCAGTATAGAAGGCCAGGGATGGGACAGGAGTTGTCTCCACAATACTACAAGAGAGAGGCACCCCCTACTCAGCTAGTGATGAGATCACCTCTTCAGGCTGTGAAGGACCTAAGTCTAGGTCCTTTCTCACATGCTTTGACAGTACCCATCAAATTGGTGTCTGATCTTTGTCCTCAGCACCATCTTACATGGCTTTTCCAATCTCTGTTTTTGGGGTTGGTTTTTTTGTAAGCAGATCTTAACCAGTCACAGAAGTAGCACAGAAGGCTAGAATCAGTCATAGAGGTTGATTTCATTAGGGTATCTTATACTCAGTGAAGGAAACAGATACCTTGTTTTGATTTGAGTTCAGTATCAAAAGCGAGAGGTGCTGCCAAGACAATTCCCACATGAGGTCTGTGCTTTTGAAATCAATCCCCTTTGACCTAGAAATGTGCCAGTTTTGGTATTACACAAAGCCTGATCACCCTCACTGCTTTCCCCCAGGTCTGCTTAGAGGTGCACTGAATATTCCTATTGTTAATACAAGGAAAACCTCGTTGGGATTTTGAACACTTTAATGTTTCTTGGAAATCACATAAAAGTAAAAGGAAGCAAACATTGTAACATCTCAGGAGCAGATATATTGCATACAGACAATGGGGAAAAATGTTCTGAATCTTGCTCCTTGGAGTATTATTTCTTCTGTTCTTAGTAATAAAGAATGAAAAGTTAGAAGTTCACCTCTGGGTGCCCAGCAC
This sequence comes from Turdus rufiventris, assembly GCA_013186435.1. Taxonomy (NCBI): domain Eukaryota; kingdom Metazoa; phylum Chordata; class Aves; order Passeriformes; family Turdidae; genus Turdus; species Turdus rufiventris. The sequence continues at coordinate 1,316,296 of PYHW01010739.1, forward strand.
CTTCCCTTTGCAGGCACCCTGAGTATCAGAAACATTTCTTTTAAAGCTTTATCAGATGACTGTGTTTGAGGGACAGATTCTCCATGCAGAAAGATCCTTCTGGGTTTTGCTTCTATTAATTTTACATGAGGCATTTTTGTTAGCCAGAATTAGGTAGCACTACTTATTTATGAATAACCCATGAAGGAATACATGAGTCAATATGAGATGCTTCCCCAGTCCCTGGTGCTGGCTATTCACAAATCAAGAATGGCATCTATGCAGTACAATCACCAACAGAGATATTTCTGTGGTATGCTTGGATTAACTTACAATGAATTATCTTCCCAGATGTATGAGTTGCTTTCCCTGAAGCATGTTTCTCCCATCCTTCCCCTATAGGGAATAAGTCATGATTATGGTGACGTTTTTTAGCTGTGCACTTTGCATGGCCTCAGTCTTCTTCTACTCTTTTATTAAACAGTTCTAATAACTTGTCCAAATTGTCTTTCTCTGGCACCAAGAAGTTGGGAAAGTCTAGGTAGTATTTTCACTCTGTCCCCTGTAGTGCCCAAGGCCACCAGGACAAACTGTAGAAGGAGCATAACATTCCTTGCAGAGAGACAGTAATTTCAGTATGCTCTAACCCTCTCAGAATCTCCAGAAGAAAATGTGTTTCTAATGTGTTTGCTGAAGCACACTGACACCCTGCTCAGCCATCAGGCTGTTCATATTGTGTACAAGTGGTATATAGCCCACAGGAATGCAGTTTCTAAAGTACAAGCATCTATATCTGACATAGGTTAAATTTTTCACAGTGCAATACCGAATGAGAATGCTGACTTGTAATATTCCAGAAGCTTTCCACAACTGGTAAAACATCAGGTGAAATTAGAAAGCAGAGTAAACACATTCAGAGTATGAGTATGGGCCCAGGAATGCATCCAGAGTAAATCGGTGTATGCAGGCAGTAAAACAGGCCAATGATTTGTTTTGAACTGGCATTTAAATTACAAAGCAGTTATTGTAATTATCAGCAAGTTTAGTTTTTAAAACACATTTTGTTGCCTCATGGAAATAACCATTAAAACAATGGGCACTAGCTTAATTGAATTTCGCAGGATCACTACCAAAATTCATGTCCAGAAAAATCTTACTTTTCTTAATTAGTAAGATACAGATCATTAATATGGCTACTTTGTGTGTGTAACTATGTGAGGTGCACTACACACGTGCATCCCCTAACAAAATACTTTAGCACTCACTCATTATTCCTGTAAGACTGTCTGCTTTTGAAATTTGCAGGTGTGGTTTAGCATTTCTGCAGTGTGTATTCCAAGCACACTTAGTCACTTGGAATACATGGAATTTGCACTGATCCCCTGGATCAATATGAATTTCGTACACAGCCAAGAGCAAACACTGATAGTTCAAGAGATTCAATGGTTCTACATTGAGTCCTCGCCTCATGAGAGATGACTGAAGATTCTGAGAATTAAGATCTTTAAGATTTCAAACAACAAAATTAAGCTCAGGCCTGTTTGTCCTTTGGGAGAAGGGGTGAGGCAGTGTTCACCCTGCATAATGAAAAGGGCTTAACTCAGGCTCAGAAGTTTATACAAACAAAACTGAAACCCCTTCTGTCAGAATAACAAGTGAAAAGCCTATCTATTCTGTGTACAGAAGAATTACCAAGCAAATTTTTGAATGCTCTAGTTATTTTGTTTGCTTAGCAATGTTATGCACTCTAATCTCCTCCTGGAATTGAATTTAAGCTTTTCCTTTCTCGTTCTGTACCAGTCCACTTGTTTTTTCAGATGTGCTCCCTTTCCAGTATGTGATGCAAGTCCAATAGATGCACAAACCAACACTAGACAATCTGATTCCAGGAAATAATTAGATTTATTTTTAACAGACCATGTATCCTCTTAAATAATACAAGATCAAAAGTCGTAATAGTTTAGGCAAGAGAATCATAAAATCCTAAATATCTTGGATTGGGAGGGAGCTCTGGAGGTATTTCTAGTAGAAAATCAACTGTGTGATTGCAGCAGGTTGCTCACAACCTTCCCCTGTCAATTACTGAGTATCCCCAAGGATGGAGATACCATTCATGTGGCTTCTGTCCCACACTATTAATATGGAGTGATGCTCACAATGGAAACACTTCTCACTTCGCAAACCATATAGTCACATTTGCAATCAAAAAACAGCTGGAAAAATATTAACATTCTAGTTGAAGCAGATTTCCTGGGTTTTTAAGAATAGAGGGACAGCTGTGATCACATAATCCAAATTCCTAAGTAACATAAGCTGGAAAGTTGTCTTCAGCCAGTGCTCAGGCACTCATACATTCTCCTCCTGTGAAACTCTGAGATCACTCATGCAGCAAGCCTTTGGTGTCAATCACAAAGGACAGTTTTAGCACTGTGTTCCACCTGCACAATCTTCTACTCTTTTGTGGAGACCCCTTTGTTTCTCTCTATCAGGCAAGGGAACTTAAATGGTTTTCCATGCTGGCAATTATTTCAGGTGGAATTTTAGCCCCTGTGAATTGGTTCCGAAGTTGTTATTCAAACTCAGTTTCAGCGAAAGGATTGTGTACAGGGTTAAAGGCTGTGAGATTGGCCCCTTTGTACTGCAACTGTAATTCAGGAAGCAGAAGCAGGCTGTGTCTGCATTTTAATGAGCTAAAAGACAGGAATTTCCAAATCTCAGCAGGTGCTGCTATCAGGAAGATTTTCAGAGAAGATCTAATCCTTTCTAGTTGCTGGGTAGCTGAGGTAAGGAGCCTGTTAACATCTTATTTTATCTCCTGCTGTGTTCAAAGATGTAGCTTTCTTCACAAACAACATTTTTGTCTCCACATGGGCTGAAACACATCTGCCATGGATCATGTAGTGATGAGGTACTTTTTTCCTCTTCCAGAGTGCTGGTTTGCTGTTAGGGTACACGAGAGGCATGAGCTGCAGCTTCATGACTGTACAGCTGTGCTGCCCTCGCATGGCTCAAGGCATCAGTTCTGTGCCTGCCTGGGGACATGCGCCAGGTGCCCTTCTGCTCAGCTTCACCTCTTGCCAGACCTGCAGCACTCGTGAGCTGCTTTTGAAAAAGCACTTGACTGCATACAAATAAAGATCAACCCTTACCTCCTCTGCACGTTGAGTTGTCTGCTGTCTTCTGTCTTTGGTTTTATTTGTAGGTTTCCAGCGAGGCATTTGGAGTCATGGTTAGTAATGGCTCTGGATTTTCAGCGTAGCGTAATCCAAATTTAAATTGCAATGAGTCTGGAGTATTTAGCTCCCTTGCATACCTCTGTCTTCTGGTTTCTGGTTGATGACTCTTGCTGCAAAGGCAGATTCTAAACTTCACCTGGTGCATATTTCTCTAAATTTGAATCATAGAGTCATAGGAAAATCTGAGATGGAAGGGACCTCTCTTTGAGTAACCCATGCCAGTGTTTCACCACCCTCATTGTAAAAAAAACCCTTTTCCTTATATCTACTGTAAATATACCCCCTTTTCTTTTAAAATCATTACCCCTTGTCCTATTGCAATAGGCTCTACTAAAAAGTTTGACCCCCATCTTTCTTATAGTCCCCCTTTAGGTAGTAAAATGCTGCAAAAATAAAAAAGTCACCCCAGAGCCTTCTCTTCTCCAGACTGAACAAGCCTTGCTCTCTCAGCCTGTCTTCACAAGAGAGGTGCTCCAGCACTCCAGTAGATTCATGGAATAGTTCAGGTGGGAAGAGACCTTTGAAACAAAGGCTTTATTTTCTGTGCTACTCCTCACAAAGTTTCCATTTTCACACCACTCATGATGCTCAAATGCCACTTTGGGCTTTCCCTCGCCCTGCCAGGTACAAGTTGAGTTAGAACAACAATGCTGCAGTCCCAATGCCCATTCACTGCAGTCCTGTGCTTCTGGGCTGCTTGAAGAAAGCAACTGCTTAGCCCTACCCTGTGCAGTGTTCATATCTCCTGGTTTGGAATGATTTATCTGATGAATTGCCATTGTTTCCTAATGGCACATCTTCCTAAAATAGGTTTCTAGTTCAAATCTAATGAGCACACTCTATTCTATTCTGTGAAAGTCCTTTTTTTCTTTTTTTTTTCCTGTGCCAGATGGAAGTTTGCGGCTACGTGGGGTCAATCACAGTTACAATGCTACATGTTTCCAGCTCATTAGACTAATTAAAGATTTGTAATATGGCACAAAATAACTTCGGAGGAGGACAAAGAGACTCCCACTTGAAGGAGATCACAAGATACTTATTTTCTTTCCATCTGTGAATGGGACAGGGGTGAAGACATGTATTTTAGTGTGCTGTTAAATTGAGGGTATTCAGGGACAAAACACAATTGACTGACCTCCCATTCTTCTTGTCTTGCATCAGAAGCAGAAGAAAGATCTGGAAGAAAGTGGAAGAAAGAAGGAAATTCGGCCAGGTCCCTCTTCTTCATGATTCTGTTTCAATTTACCCAGTGGCTGATGCAGGAACAATTACTGCCTGCCCTGCTCCATGCTAGGCAGACTCATACCCTGCTGAGAGATGCCATCTTTAAAGAACAACTCAGGTGTACTGTGCAAAGAAACTTCTTGAACAGGGCACAGAAAGTATTTGCAGACAGCTTTGCCCAGAGAAGACGAAAGCAAACCCCCGAATTACTGCAAGGTGAGAATTTTTTGTGAACTGATTTTGCATGCCTCTCCAAAAACTGTATCAAAGTACCTTGTGGAAAGTCTCTGACTCCTGGGAAGAAAGATTAATAATGTCTCTCTCCTGAATAAACATTTAATTAGTGGCATGCCAGCACCAGATAAATGCAAAAACTTTATGAATTAAATATTAGTAAATAAAAAGTAATTTTTTAAAGAATATGTTTAAAAAGGCTATTTTCTTAATATGTTATAGCTCACTTGGAAGTCTATGATTCACCTGCCTGGACTACATTTTCCCAAGTACAATCAAGTATTATAGACAACAAAGCTGTGGCATTCAGTTTTGTTGAAGTTGCACTGGCAGAAGTTCTGCAGAACATATCCACACCCCAGACCTGCAAAACTGGTTGGGAATCTTGGGAAAATGAATTTGCACATAAAATTCAGGCTGTTGCCCTCCTGGGAAGCACAGTATGTTTGCTGAGTTTACTCAAGACCCCCCCTAATACACAGAAGCTATAAGTAAAAGCTCAACAATTTAAGTATTTTATCATCTCAGTGGAAGTGTGCTCTGGGCAAGGGATTAAAAGGTGGTAATTTACATAAGGAACTTGTCTATGAAGGGTTTAGGAGTCATAAAACATTTTAGTTTGTTAATCATCACTGCCAGCTTAATGGTCAAACTTAGCTTACACTCTGACAACTACATTTACGTTCTTACTGTGAAGCTCTTCTCAGTTAAACATAACTCTGACTGGAGACAACATTGCATGCCTCATTTCTGGATTTTTTTTCAAATGCCTGCCTAATCTTCAGCATCCTCTTCAGCCTGTGAATTTTCCCTGAATTTTTCTGAATCAGGACAAAATCAAACTTAGCATTATACAGCATCTATTGACAAACCTTTCAGAATACTACAGGAGGAACAGGTAAGGCTTATCAGGCTGTGCTGCTGCCATCCTCATTTCAGATATGTGATATTCAGTCCATGCTAGAATGCACTCAGGAATAAGGAGGGAGCTGAAGACTTTTGGGAGGTCCTAGGACAGGACTCAGATAACCAAAATATCCCAGATATCGGGGCTTTGAGCAGTTCTGTATACTGCATATCTCAGAAACAAATTTCATCATCTTCAGAGCAGCAAAGTGGCTCATTAATTACAGGTTGGCTTAGAACATTATAAAGTATAATAAGCAAGATTTCCAAAATTGGATATTTCCTTGTCAGCCTCTGAGCATAGGTTTGATGTTTATAAAAGTGGTTTCCCTTTCAAAGGTACCCAAAAGCCTGTGGAGCTGATGAAATTTACTCAGTTTCAGAAAAGATAGTTTATATTTTTAATACAATTTGCCTGGAATATTTTTTCTCCCAAGTGAGCATCAAATTTCTTCATTTTTGTAGGGTCAATAGAAACATCAGAATTTTCATCCTGAGGGAAAATCAGATATTAAGGTAGTTGCATTTATTTTTCTCTGAGTGTGCTATCTTCATATAATTTTCTTTGTGAAAGCATCGAAAACAGATTATTTCAAGCCAGTATCAGCTATACGTCCATTTTAAAATTTAGCAAACTTCATGGAGACTTTAATTCAGACATCTTAGTCTCCCATTCTTCCTTAAAGTTTATAGTCATTTTTAAACTAGATCACCAGTGAGGTTGCACTATGGATGGTCAAATAATTTGTATAAAATAATTGGTCTTGGTGGAATAGCCCAGCCAAGAAGAAAAAGCACCACAGCAGTTGGAGAACATGGAAGTATCGGAGCTATTATTTTGGTGAGACACCTCAGGATCTCATACAAACCCACAGAAATATTCGATTCACCATGTGCATGGATTTGGGATGGTCTTCTCAAAAAAATCACCCCCCTTTTTTTTTTAAATTCACACATAAAATGTAAACTTAATCAGCAACAACTAAATTTTGGTACAAAATGTCTACATTTTAAAAATCACTTTCCATTAAATAGAACAGTTGGATAGACCCTGAATATGGCTCTTCTTTAATGTAAGAAAAAAGGTGAAATTGTACATCCTGATGAAGCAGAACAGCCAGAGGCAGATTTTGCATAGCCAAGTGAGGTTTTGGGAGCATATCACATATCTCACAGAAAGAGACGTGAGACCTTGGTTTAAATTGATTTTTCTTATGGTTCGAACAAATCTAGCATGCTCCTTACCCAATCTTTAGGAAAACTTGTAGGAATTTCTAGAATTTAATATTGAAGGTGAGATGACCTAATTACTCTTTTATAATAGCAAAAAGGCTTTTACAAATGCAAGATGACATTAACCTGTCTTTATTATTAGACCCTGTCAACTCAAAGCTGAGTGCAGTGGTAGTTACAAAGAACAAAGGACTCTGCTGGTTGTAATTTTATGATGTGGCTTTTTGAGGAGGAAGGCTTTTGGGTGATATTTTTCTTGAACTGCAGTGCAGTTAGAAACAGCTTTTAAGCTTTATACATGTCTTTTCAATAACTGACTCGGTTTCATGTATGTAATTTGATTATTGGGTTTGTCTGCTCCTGTAATGGACAAGAGATCATCAACATAAAACTAAAATGCTTGGCAGAATGATGGCATGTCAAGAAACACCAGGCAGAAATTGGTCAAGAGATACTAGAACAAAATGCCGCCTAAATTTAGCCAAAGATATAAAACATATAAATTCTGATTTGTGCTATCACGTTTCAGTCACCTCCCCATTCACTGAATCCTTCTCTTTCTTTGCAAAAGAAATAGCATCTGCACAGTGCTGAAAGGAAAAGACAGAAAGATAAGATGAGATACACAGGTAATTGAGCAAGCTGTGTCACCCCTGGTGAAGGAACAACTCTTTTCTCCTAGTCATGGAATAAACACTGGACTAGCAAAAACAAATCATCAGAGAAAATCAAAACCTAAGACATGAGACAGAGGATGATTTGTACATGTGTCTGGCAGGGAGCTGATGGAGGCAATAGAGCCTGGCTGAGCTGAAAGGCAGCAGCTGCCTGCTGTGGGAACAAGAGCTGCTTACTCCTTAGGACTCTGAGTCAGAGCACTTATTCTCTAGCCTTAAGTATACATGTGTGTTTCCACAGGGGAGTTCCTATGAACTGGCTGCATAAAAGAAAAATAATGTTTATTTGGTTTTTTGCACTGAGACTCGAATGAAGAAACAAGTTCTTAATACAACATTTTATTTACCTTGCTGAGCACGAGCAACATCTACCAAAACCATACACAACCTCACACAAACAGAGAACGTGGGCAGCAAGGGACCTTCTGAGGCTACAGACACGAATTCTATGTTTCTTTTCTAGAAAAGAGCTTTGACTTAACTTAGCAACTACATATAGGAATTTTTGTGGGTTTTTTTTTCTTCATGGAAGGAATTAACAGAAAAAGCCATGTGTAAAAATACAGCACAGACATCTGGGGGGGACAAAAAGGACCTGATTGTTTTGAATGTGGCACACGGGGAAAACCATTGACTACTCATGGGTCATCACTCATGTCTCTTATCGATTTTACCAAAGTTAGAAAATGTCTTTGCAGACTTTACCAGTATTTACCTCAACTCACTGATCACTCTTTTTGATGTCATATATCACATATATGACAATATTTTTTCTGTTACCTACCTGGAAAACTACATTTTCTAAAACAGAAAAATAATGAATCATGTTTAAAAGAAAACCAATGAACAAACACCAAAAAAAAGACCTAAAAACCCCTAAAATGCCACCCATAGCTAATAAAGCATTGGGTTTTGTTAATGCAGTTAGATACTACCAAAGTTTCAAACAAACATTGAGTAGCACTTACAGAAATTGCATCATTTTATGTCCAAGTTAAAAGATGGTTGTTGGGCTCAACGTTGCAATCATAACAAATATACTGTGAGAGCTGTATTGGTTGTTTATGCAAATTTTTTAAAGGCATGCAATCTGAAAATTAATTCTTTTTTCAGAATCACCTGCAGAGGCAACAAAAATGCTGAATGATACCCATGCAGTTTATGAATACACTTCACACATATGTCATTGTCCACACAGATGAACCCAAACTTCACACAAGAGAATGTATTAAGAATCTGGCTCAATTTCCATGACACATATTTAGCTGTGGCTAAAAATGCTAAATACTGGAATCTATATCTTCTGGCTTGATTTTAATCAGCATTTTAGATTGGGAAAACAAGTGGAACCCTGGACCATTTAGTTGTTCAATTGATATGAAGCAGCTTGACTGACAAAGCTGTACACACATCCTGACACCTGTCAATCATCAGTAGCCCATCTGGGCCCTGTTTTATTTATTCCTATTCAATAAAGAGACACTGCACAGGAGGCAACTGGCAGGCTGCAGAGGACTCTCCCTTCTCCCTTAATTTCAGTGCCTGTGCCTGCAAAAGGCAGGATCTGGCTGTAAGGATCCAGTTTTTCTTTTATGAGAGACCAGGATACAGCTGAGGTAGTCCTGGCTTAACTGTGCAGAGTCTGGTGTGGCTGTGACGAACTATAGCAGGCAATGTCAAGCAGGAGATGAAGATCTGTCTCTCATTTTGCCTTTTCCCCATGTAACTTCACCACACAGTCTCCCTAATCAGAACAGAGAGCAAAGGGAACGTGATCCTCACTGCTGGGAACCACCAACGAAAAATAAGAGTGGTATACAGAAAGTCCCTGGACATTATGCATGTTATATGGGGTTTTTTTTTTTAGTTTATAGAAGGACACAATTTAGAAGGGAGAAGCACACACAAACACAACTCTAATGTTTTTGGAACCAGAACCACAGGCCAAGCTGCCGTTTTAAGAATTATGTCATGCACAATACCAAAATGATGGAAAAGCCTCTGGGCTGCCAGCTTTTTGTCCTGGTTACCATGAACTGAACCCTTTGAATGTGGGCTTAGCTGGGATAAGATTACCTATGCTGTCCAAAGGAGGGACAGGGGGACGTTCAAATTTCTCCAGGGTTGCAAAGCAAAACACTGTGGGAGCCCAGGTCCTGCTGCTGTAGTGCCCAGTGCACCTGACCATGACAGAGACAGCAAAACATTCAGAAATGGAAGAGCTTATGCCTTCTTTACTATGCTTTGACTTTTCAGTTCTTCACATATATTCTTTTGAAGACTATTGTAAAAGACAAATGATAAAAAATATAATCATTTGAGAAGGTATGAGGTATTTGAGAAGGCATTTTCCCAGTTTCCTTTCTTTCTTTACAAGAGAGTTATCATCCTCCTTCCGGAATTCAGTTTTGCTGGTACAGAACTATATGGACAGTGAAAAAACTTTTTCTTCACCTTTTTTTTCTCATGTAAATTAAATTAATCTGAAAACTTAACTTCTTTTTCAATCCATTCAAGCCCAGAATTGCTGAAAGCAATGAGTCTATAGGTCTAACAGGCTGGCCTAGATCTGCTGCAATAACTACAGTCTCTGCAGGAGCAGCTTGGGTCATTACAAAGCCTTACTTGTAAAGGATGCACGTCTGACAAGGGTGAACTTCTCCCCTGGCCTGACACCCTTTGTCACTCCAAATGCCCCAGGGACACACAGCCTGGCAAGCTGAATGACCACCTCAAAATAATGTCCATCAATGGAACTCAAGACATGTTCCAAATATCCAGAGTATTTGCTGGTGAATATCCCAGCTCTTGGATCACATAGTGTAGTAAAGAGGACTAGAAGTTCCCCAGGTCTGTATCACTGAGAAATGAAGAATGCAATTCCTCTGGTTTAAATTTTAGAGATTGCTACTCCTGTTTCTTGTCTTCAACATCTGTCTTTGGACAAGGAAAGTTTTGTGTTGGAGCAAAATTTCTACTTCTCCTTTCTACTGGCCATAGGGAGATGCCAGGTTGACAATTTTGGGTAAAGGTGGATCAAACCAATTGATGACATGCACAGAGCCCATGCACATACAGGGCAGTATAAGAGCCATAAAAATAATGGTTTTTTTTCCACATAGACCAGAGTGAAGCTTCAGGGGATGCTACTTCCGTGCTGCCATCTTCATACTCTCAGCCTTCCCTTCCCCTCAATCTCATCTGAGAAAAACCAAAGCTGGACATATGGGGAGGGTTGCCCCAGAGACAGGATGGGCTTCTGGAGTGGACAAGGTAGTTGCATCCCATGCACAAGTCCCCACTCTTTGGATCACCATTTGATTTTAGTGCACAGATGTGATGTGTTCAATCCTTACATTTTGCTTTCTCTCCTAGGACAACCTCCTTTTCTACTCCACAAGAAGGATTCTGGGCCCTTCTTAGATAAGTTCTGAAGACTAACACAGCACATACAGAACATCTTTGAACCAGAATGGATCCACAAAACATTTTTGGAGGCTGAGATTCTACAGGCTAGCAGAAGCCTCCAGGTTAGTCTCAAGTATGCGATGAAAATCACTGCTCCAAACAATAATCTGCTGTTGCCTGTCCCACTCTACCACTTCAGGCTCTGCAAGAACATCTGTGTTTCAGCAAACACTCCAAATCATTGTTCATTCTGTTTTGTTTGGCACAGCAGTGCTCATTCTCACAGGGGAAAAAAAAAAGGCAACTGCTCTGAAAACACATGGCCTGGTTACAGGCATGGCACAGCAACGTGGTGACAGCAAGCCCCAAGCACTCGGGTGAGCTGGTGCCACTGCCAGCAGCACAACCAAGGCCTGCCACTCCCCTTCAGCAAGTGCACACTGCCACAGTCAGGGGTTATTTGCCTCACAACTCAAGCTCACTGTAAACTGTAAAAGCACAAATGTGCTTGATTTTTGGTATTACTTTTGACTTCAGCAGATGTCTCATCGACAGTAGCTCTCTCCTCAATATTCCTGTGAAACAGTTTTCAGCTATAGTTGTAGGCAGTTCTTTACAGAACAATTTCACAACTCTGCATCATGTTTATGTTTAATTAGGGCACAAGTCTGGAGTGGTTTAAAACTGACAGCTCATTAAAATAGCGTCTTTGCCATTGACATTCTATCTGGAAATTATTGGAAGAATAAACTGTAAGCCAGACAGTAATCAAGCAATGTTGTAAACATTTAAACAAAACAAACAAGAAGCAAAAAAAGCATATGAGCGATAAATTGGTTTGAATCATTCATCCCTTCATCAGGCTCTAAATGAGACCTTGCAAGTGGTAGGCCCTTCCATTCATTTTTTATTAGTGAAGAGGGCAAATAATCATGTGTAGGAGAATCACTTGGACACAGAGCCCAGAAGACCTTAGTGTTTCTGCTTTCCACCCATCATCTATAATTTGGGTGCCTGTGGGATTTTCTGGACAGATTCACTTTCCATACTCTTATCTGGTTACTACTATCTGTTGCATTACAGAAACAACTGCAGCAAGGATGATGGATACTAGCTGCTGGATATTAAGCATTAGCTGGACAATCAACTTACAGCTCCCATCTGTCACCAGGGCACAGATTCCAGTCACATTGGTCCAGTAGAAAGCTGGAGTATCAAAGCTCAGTGAGTATCTTCATTAATCCAGGCATTTCATCCACCCTTTCCCAAAATAACCTCTTATATGTAGTAAGATGAGGGATGCATGCAGTGTTAGGAAAGACCATGAAAGAACAGATATTCAGTGCTCTGGGGTAATTTTTAGTGGTTCTAATAACCTCCTCATCAGAGCCTTTCCCAGTTTCAAACACCTGAGAAGCCTGCAATGTGAGCAAGCCTGCTTGAAAAGGCTGCTGGTGCTGGGGACTCCATCTGTTGCTCATTTGCAGCACATATTTTCAGAATACTGGCACTGCCACTCTCCCACCTTTTCATATTCTCACTCTGCTTTGCATCAGTAAGATTTCAGATGAACATTTGTCGTTCAGCCCAGACAGGAATATGACAACACACCTGTCATGCTTTCCCCCTGACAACATGCCTTCTCTGCAGCCAGAAAACTGAGCTGCCGCTGTCCCATTGTCTGGAAAGACAAAATCCCGTGAGATTATTTTCCCCATTGATTTTTCCCTCTGCTTTTTCTTCATCAGTACTGAAGTCTCATGCCTTTAATCAATATTGTGCCATGACTTTTCTGACTGTGCTATAATTTACCCTTCCTCTCAGTTTTAGCTTTATATCATTTCCATCTCTCCCTGCTCCACTTGGGTATGATTGTGTGAGGTAAGACACATGAAGGACCAAGTACAATCAACTACAAGGATTGCAGTGGAAGCAGGAAAGGCAGATCAAAGGCACTTGGGACAAAAAGTCCAGAAGAGCTCTAGGACTCTTTTAGATATTTCCATTATGGAATGCCCAGCCTGTGGTGATCATAGCTGGCTATCCACAGTACAAGCCCCCCATTATTTCCTTAAAGGCTTTACCCTGTAGTGCATAGCAAAAGACTCCACTCTGCAGGGTGAACTTGCACTGTGACGTGGTGTTGATGGCAGCACCACTCCAGTTTACACACTCCAAGATGGCTGGTTGACATTCATTTAATTTGGGATGTACAGAAAAATTTAGCATCTGTTCACAGCATCAGTTTGTGATCCAGAAGAATAGAACTCCCAAGTTCAAGTAGAGTAAATTGGAGTGCTATCCCTGCTCTCCTGCTCTGCAGGATGTGGATTTCTGAATGTCACCCTGACATGCACGAGTGAATGCCATGATGCAAATGAGAGGAGCAGACTGAGTCCCTCCATGGCCTCAAGACACAGAGAGAGCAAGAGGCAGGCCAAAGCACATTTAAGCCATTGTCCCGTACAGCATTTGTCTTGCCAGCTCTGAGTCACACCTTTTCTCCAACGTGGTACATTTGGTACTTAGGGACATGGAGCAAGAGGCAAGTTGACTCTGAGACAGAAGTGACACAGAAATTCTGCAAGATGGTGGCAGAGGAAGGCGGTAACAGGAATATTACAGCCTGATGCCAGACATTATTACAAGGTATTTTTGTAGACAGAAGGTGTCAATTGCTGTAAAGTCAGTACAAATTAAATTGCTAGTGAGAGAAAACCCAAATCATTAAAAAAAGCATCACTGCTGAATATCTGTTTAATTGAATTAAGGTAAAAAAACCCTCAAAATATGAAGGAAACTATAGTCCTGAGTATCAGAAACTGAACGAAACAAAGGAAAATGAATCTTATTTTAAAACTGTCAGAAAAGAATGCAGATTTATTCTTGAAATTGTTGCAAATAATCATTAAAGAGAACTAAATTTCTGTTTGGCTGATAATCTGTCTTGCATAAATACTCTGGAAGGGCCCTAGGGTGTTCCTCTAATTAATCGCAAAATAAAAAATAGCTGCTTATAGACAAACATCTGAAGTTTATTTGAAAGGGCAATGTAACTTTTCAGGAGTTGCATATTTGCTTTTGCGTGTGCAAATTAACAACAAGAAACACAGTCTTTGCAAGTGCATCCTTTCTTGACAGAGAAGTCCGCAATGAAAACATTTTTAATAAATACAATTCACATTACCATAATGATGTTTGTCTAGCAACACCTTAGGAATTGTATTTAGATTTAGCATTAATTAATTTGATGCGGTTTTCTTGTGCTACTGACATATTTTACATACTCTAATGGATCTGAATTACCCCAGGATAATGGAAAATCTTTCTGTGCACGAATTTTCAAAATGCCTTTCAAATACAACAAAGCATACAACAAAGAAAAGCAATCTTGTGGAAGCATCAGCATGTAAAATGGAATTCCTAGTTCATGATCTGCACCTATGTTTCCTGACTAGTAATGCAAAATCTTAAAATAAATTGAATGTGACAATAGCCAGATCCTTGTCTCATGGTTATAGCATGACATTAAGAACTAGGTTTTAAAGTTCATGTCCTATAAAAAGCCTACCTGGAAATGAAGGAAATGAAGGTTGTGATTAGTTTTTAATAACTCACAGAGAAACTAGTACAATGAACAACTTCTGGAGCTTGGTAGTTTTGTGCAGCTAATACCAAGACAAATATCTTGGGTTTAGCTATCAGAGGGAGGGAAAGGCATTGATTCAGCCACACAGGAGGTACAAGTTAGCAGTTAGGAGAAGAAATTAGGCAATGGAAAATAAAATATAAATATCAAGGATAAAGCATCTGACTGTGAAGACTCTAAGAATAAGCTGCCAAATTACCACAAGCAACACATAAGCAAAGACAAAATATCGCAGGCAAATATATTGCAATGCTTGGCAGCAGGGGTGGTTTATCTCTCTTTTTTTAATTTGCCCTATTCCAGACCCAAGTCTGCAGCAATTTATCCTTTAATTTTTAAACTGTGTATCCCTTACTGATCCTAGCTCTTGTAGCTTGGGACAGAAACAGCAGCAAGTGGGAAAAGGAGGAGTTTCATGCTGGTGGAGGCGAGGTGCTGATGTCCATGCTGCAGAGCACATGGAGAAAAGCCTGCTATTTTTGGAGTTTAATTATGGAACCATTGAAGACAAACTACCTTTTCATGCTTGTCCACAGAAGGGGAAAACAGATGAGGCAGTGAAGCTGAGCAAATAACTGCTTAGACAAGCCCTTGTGGAAGGTGTTTCGTAAGGGTGGTTACAGTCAGTAACCAGAGGCACACCATCCCTTCATCTGGATAACAAACAGGGAGGTTTTGAAGGAAAATCTCATTCTCCCTTTGTTGCCATGACAGCCTTATGAAAAATATAACAAAAGATAACACAACCAACAAGCTCAGGATGCGAAATTCCAATGAAGTCAGGATATTGTTTGATAGACTAGCTCAGTAATTCAATAAGAGCCATTGTCATCAAAAATCATACATACATAGACCATTGTTAGTGTGAAGGGAATGCATCAGAGAGAAGTGCTGCATACTCCAATTCAGTCTTCATGGAAAACAGTGAGAGAGGGATTAGAAGCAAGGCTTTTTGAGGTAGTGTTCCTTTTCTTGGCTATAGAAATTTTCAGAGCTCTTCTTGCATGCGTCATTCTGTGACCCTGACTAGATTTCTGCCTGATTTTTCACATTTTAATGCCCATAGATAGACTTTACCCTCACACAAAATTACCAGCTATTAAGCACCAATTTTTTAGTGCTCAGAACAAGAACCCAAAGAAAGTCAAATACTTTTCTCTCTCCAGAAAATCAGTGCAGAGAAGTGGCTACTGAGAGTCAGGACACAAGAGAATGTCTATGTTTTAAGTATTTAGATGGAGTGGGACCTTCATCCCACTGCCAGATCAAAGATCCTCTGCCACCTGACTTCCAGCTGTGCCTTATATTTGATAAAGTTCATAGCACCTAGAGCTTTAATTCATGTTTAACTAAGCCCAGGCTTACACAGCCCAGGAACTGAGCCAGTGGCACATATTCAGGAGGAGAGGAAAGGGACAGTCCTTTCCTTCCCAGGGCTCTCTTTGAATCCAACAGGGTGAGGGCAGAAATGGAATCTGCTGGGACTTTAGCTGTAGCTTTGGAGCTTGATATCTCACCATGGTAGTCAAAAGAAGCAGCAACATCTTGTCTCCTCATCCTGAGGGAAGACCCTGGGCATCACGTCATCTTCTAAAGAAGGATACCTTCAGATCAATCAGACCTGTAGCTACCACTTTGGCTGAAGGGCTTCTTGAAACTTTAGGACAGATGTCTGAGCTCCAGAAGAATATACAGGTTCAAGCAGGTTTTCTGACAGAATGCCATTTTCAGGCATTCTGCAATGAGGGAACATGCTGCTATTTTGACTCTCTTCTTAACACATCTTAATGTCTGTAGATAAAAATCATTATGATGGACTAAAGAAGGATCCTTGCTCCATGTAACCCTCTGTGGATCAGAATGACCACAGCCACACAGCCCTCAGTCTTAATGTTCCACCCCATGACACTCAGTCAAAATTATTCCTCTTTGCGAATGCTTTAGCAGTGCAAAGTATCTGAAAAGTTGCAAATTCAGCCAAGTTGAGAGACCTTCCTACAGCATGAAGCTAAAAGATCGTGCAGCCGGTCATGGAGAGTGGCACAAAGGTAACTTTGAAGAGGTAAAGCTGTAATACTTGGGTAGGGTTATAACTCATACCTGCTGCTTGTGGAAAAGGCTGCTTGGAGTGAATCATCCTCATCAGCAACATCTTGCCATTGTCTTGAAGAGAACTCTCTGGCATAGTCTGGAACAGAGACGTGAAGCAACGTGACATGAAATGCTGTCAGCCCCCTCGTGCAGCACAGAACCAGTGAACACACTTTGCTGGATTTTGCACCTAGGATCTGGCATGGTGAAGTTAGATGACACAGCACAAATTTGGCTTGCAACCAAAGCTGTCTTCCACATCCTTTACAGCCCTGTGCATCCTAGTGGGACAGTTCTCAGTAACTCTGAGAAACACAAAGCTGCTGGTAATGTTCTTTTATAGGCTGATTTTGCAAGCTTTGACAGCTAGCTGTTACCACTTTGGCCAAAGCCTGTAAATAATTGAGACAAGAGCTATTACTTTTGCAACTATATGTGCTTCAAGCTGCTGTAAACACCTGATCTTTTCTTCAGTGCCCATTAATCTGCTAATTATAAGAGACCTGAACTCTAGAGCACATGGAAGGTTGTGGGATTTCTCTTTGCAGTTTGGTGTCTCCTGGTAGCTGTCCAGGAGTGTAAATCTTGGAGGATGAATTAAAGGCAAGACCAGGAAACATGAAAGAAAAACTATACCAAAACGAAAATGTCTATACCATCCCCAAAAAAAAGAAAAGGTGCATGAATGAACATCACACTGTGGATGTTGTCCTGCAGCAGTAAATGAGACCCTGATTTACATTATGTATTTATTTTACTGCTACAGATGAAATATGACCCTTTCCAATGTGGAAAACAACAGGAGATCACAATGGTCTTAGAAAGGAGGCTGTAAATAAGAACACCTACTGGGCTCTGTCCTGCATGAACTAAAAATTCAATTCACATACAAAGAAGTGCTACTTGTGGCTCCAATCCCACAGTCATGTACTAGGGTATTATGCAATGTATTCTAAATTTACAGACTATTTCCAATGCACCAGAAAAACCAAACCCCAGCTGATTATACCTCCTAGAACAGTTTTCCTAATACAGTTCCTAGAAACTGAAAATTATGAATTTGATATTCCTGTCCTACTCCTCGTGCATACACTCTGCCACATCCTTTTTCTCCCACACAAAACATGTGCTGATTTTGCAGAAGGCCTTATATTTTCTAAACCCAGCCCCTCAGTAGAAATGCATGCTTTCAGCACTGAACCAGTGCTGTGCCAATGGTCTCAGTCAAAAGCAAGCCCAAGCCAGCAGCATGAAACCTTCTCAACTTCAGATGACTGGAGGACAAGAAGGAGGTCAGAGATCTTTGTTCTACCATGAAACCTGATCTTTCTTGCTCCTAGGGACTTGTTCTTCTGCATGTGGGACAAATGAACTGAAAAAACTGTCTCTTCATGTAGTCCCTTCTTCAAGTACATGCCATCTGATTTCACTTAGCTATACTTGTACTGAACACCATAACCTGGTTTTGGCTACAGCATATCTTCCAGAAAGACCTCCAGTTCTAATTTGCAAACACAAATGAAAAATTAGCTGCTTCCAATGCTAGTTCCTTCCCAATGATGAATCACCCTCCCGATTAAAAGTGTGTATCTTGCATCTCTTCTGAGCTTTAATTGAAATTCTCATGTGAATGTTACTTCTGGCTCCAGCAGCATTAAGCCAATGAATCACCACAGCTCTGATCCAGGGTGACAGCTCCTACACATAACAAGGAAATTCAAAGCCTTATGAAATGCAGAAAGTTAAATGGACAAATGCTTCTTATATATCAAATCTACTGGCACATGAATCTCTGCATGCTGCACTGAGCTATCAGCATTCTGGGGACAGACAAGCATCAATCAGAACATTTTTTTAAATCTAGTATCATGATCAAATATTCAGGAAGGCAAATGCTAGTAGAGTTGGAACCCAAATAGAGAATTTTCTTCAGGAACTCAAAATCAGCAGACTATAGGAAAAGAGACCAAGAGACCACATTTATGTCTGAGCTTCAGACTGATGCTGTGAGGACAGAATGATCTAATCAGATTTTTTTTTTAATCTCAGATGGCTTGAAAACTGTATTGGAAATGCCCAACCCTTTCACAGAATGCTTGACTTGAACACTGAGCTCATCTTCCTCGTGTGACTGCTCATCAATTTGCTCTGCAAACATTGAGACAGACCACCATTAATCTATAATAAACCCTCTAGATTGATTTCTAGGTTAGTGGAGTAAAAAAATTGTCAAAAGCACATTTTTGACACAAAGCATTGACCCATAAGGTCTCTGATTTCTTCACTTTGAAGTTGCCTGTCTAGCTCAGCTTGAAGAAAATTGAAGTTCCTGTGGTTTCCAGGAGTGTGAATATAGAGAACCGCTGAATTCCACAGAAAATAACCCCATGTAAAATTGATGCCTGTAACCTCTCAAAACAATGAGTGAGGGATTGTAATTAAAATCTCTCCTTACAAGAAGGTCTTGTATGGCTGCAGCAAAGACACACCTTCCCATTTCTTTGTTTCAGGTTGATTTGAATGCTCTGAAATGTTCTCACATATTCATTTTGCTCAGTGAGGCCCCACACTTTTGGAACAGTTTACATTTAAGTAATGCTTAAGCCTCACTGAAACCTAATTGCAGTAAATAAATATTGTGAAAAACAGGGCTGCATTGCACCCACTGTAAGCAGTGTTGTCTACAGAAAATACTAATTCTAGTAAAGCAATAATCTGAGGCACCTTCATTACTGAACCTCTTCAGTTCACATACTCAGAGCACAATGCAATCAGCTTTTTTCAGGAGGGCTTTTTGTGCAAAGCCAGCAAGCAGCACCAACTCTGTTTACTACAGAACTGAGTTTTTCAGAAATGTGTGTGCATGCTCTTTAATGACTTCCTGATTGGAAATATCAGTGCAGACATGTCCCAGGAGCAATGTCTGATTAGGTACTGTTACCCACAAGTAACAGGGAACAAATTCCAGGTAATTTTATGCTCTAATTATGCACAAATTTGTTCTGCTCCATTTCTGAGAACCAGGTCCACTAAAAATAATCCAACACTTCAGCCATGGCATACAACCACAGCAGTAATTAGGAGTGCATTTGTCTTAAACCAGGTCTTGCTGCACTGAAGTCCCTTAGGTGCTGCTTCTCTTTGCAGGGACCATGGCATGAATAGAAAATCTCTGCAGAGATTGTCAAACTCGGAGAGTATATCTGAATCACTGAAAGAGCACAAAATTATTAAATTATGCCTCCAGTACAAGGACTGGGGAAGGGACCCATGGGACTGCTTTGCAGCAGGGCACCAGCCACTCCTGGTCTGCTGGAAAAAGCTTGAGTCCTATCAACTAATACATTTTATAAACTGAGATTCAAGTCTAGGTGCTTAGGAAAACTCAAGACAACTCTATGTATGGCAATATTTTAGAAGTGCATGTAATAATGAGTCTAGGATGCAGTTTATGTACTATCACGGAGCTTAGTCACGTATCTGTGCTAGGTTTTTTCCCTTCACAGCTCTGGGTATCACCTCATTACCATCTAACATGCTGTTATTGTTGAAATATAGAGTGACTGACTCTAAGATGAGTGAAAATCTCCCAACTTAATGTTGAAGCAAGAGCTATAAATAAAGTTTTCTCTAGTCCTTGAATTAGTTGGAAAAGCAATTTAATGACAGGCTGACATAAGTAAAGGGAGTGAGAATGTAACCATAAATGTCAAAAAGGTTGAACTAAAAATCCGAAGAAACAAATCTGTCCACCCCTCTCATGGCAAGGAAAGGATAGACATTCTATACAGAGATGCATGAGATTTAACTGCAAAAACTGTCAAGATAAAGAGAACATCAGGGTAGAGACGAAGGATAAAAGTCCTCCAATGCCATCCACATCCAGCTGTGCCCACTCGGCATCAGAGACAAGGGACATGGGGCTGGTTCAATTTCCAAACACTTAAATTTGAAACACCTGAAGTTAGCATAGGTGAATGACACTAAGACTATTTCCAGTCATGACGAAAAATCTGAATAATAGATATTTTTATCCTGAATTCCTACAAAACAGAGCATGGGCATGCCAGCCTCATAAAAAAATTTTAAAAAATACTTTAGAGCAGCAAGAAATTAGGGGGGAGTGATTTTGGCTCTCAGGAGTAACCAGTGAGGTAACAAAAAACTTGGCAACAGCTGATGGAGCATGAGGAAGGAAACTCTCACTGATAGAAACAACAGCCAAGCAGCGGATGGAGCTTCTGAGGGGCTGTTTCTCTCCTGACGGATTGCCGAGCATGGCTGGTAAGAAACTGCTTCCCCATCGTGCACTTACGCAGGAGGCCTGGCAAACAGACTGGGCAAGGTCAAACTATTGGAACAGAATGTGAAATCAGACACTGGAAGGAATAACAGCATGTGGTAAAATAGCAGCCACATTTAGAACAGATGTATTGAGAAAAAGCAGTGTGCAGAAACACAGAGATGGAGCTAAAGGCAGTGGGGTGCATCAACAAAGGAATTGAGCATAAAAGTGTAAAGGTAGAAACAATGGAATGGGCACAAGAGTATCTGTCTCAATTTCACTGGGAAAAAAATGAAAGAGGTTTTAGTGGGCTGAGAAACCACCATATAATTTCATTATGAAGTCTGACTGTTATAGATACTCAGGCAATGCTATTAGGAGGAGAGTTTTACTAATAATCATATAATTAATGGATACTTTTGTATCCTACATAAAGGATGTAGAGCAAGTGTGATGGGTAATAGGATAAATTACTTCTAGATGGGATGGGTGGCGCATTTCTCCACCAAATAGCCAATAAAACCAAGAGACTGTGGGTTATTCTTATTAGTCTTGTAATTGCCAAAACCATTTTAGAAAATTTTATCATTAAAAGTAAAATTCCAAAGAAGATGAGTTTGTATTAAATGGAAGAACATTGAAAGAAAGTAGGTCTACAAGTTCTTCACTGAAGACAGAGCATTATTGGAAATGAGGGAAACTAATTTAGCCATCTGAAGCTGAAAAGACTGATATGGTGACTAACTGCAAATATTTCTGCTCTTCACTTAACTGTTTCTTAGTGGAGAAGATTTAACTGCTTCTTAGTGGAGAAGGACACAAAAAGTTGCTAGGGGTGTGGTACAAAAATATGGAGAAACGGGTAAAATTCTGATCATTAGTTGAGAATTTGAATTGAAACTAAAGAGAGAGAGCAACACTGTTAAGAGGGCCAGAGAAATAGGGTTTTCTTGAGAGAAAAAAAAAAAAGAAAACAATTTGATTTGTGTATCCTTTCAGAGAGAAGAATAAAAAATATATTAAACCCAGAGAAGAGGGAGCAAAGATCTTTGTAAAAAAAAAAAAAAATATATATATATATATATATAATGTGTAAAAATCAAGAAGGTCAAACAATAAATTCAAATAACTGAACGTGCACACATTTAATAATTTAATATGGAAATAAAAAGGTCACTTGCCTTTGGAAAAGTAAGTTACAGAACAATGGGGCTTTGGTTAAGCAGGGGCACAAAACCTAATGAAAGCTAAGACAGAGACAGACCAGTTGTTACATTATGGCTGCAGCAAGAGAGGAGAGATCTTCGTGATGCCTGCAATACCAGTGTCAGAACTGTTGTGCTGCTCGTGAACAGCAGGGTGAACAGTGTATCTTCCTGTGGTCTCCTTAGTAAAGCACACAATACAGGAAATAATAACAGAGCAAACTGAAAACGACCAAAGTTCAAAGGAGCAATATTCAGCATGCACTAATGTTCCCATATTGGACTCCATGATATTGCTTTTGATGCAGTGCAGGATGCTGGCTATAATTGCATGGTGTTGATTTTTATTTTAACATCTTTCTGAGTACCAGAGTTCATTTTGCTGAAGCACAGAGCTTGCCAAAATGTGTGGGCTGAAGGGAAAGAGCTTGGACTCAATAAAACACCTTTTCCTACTGCTAACACTGTCTTCAATGATGAAGTAAGGGTTCAGACCTGCAGAAGGCATCCTGAGCTACTGCCCCACTGTCAGTGACTGTCACTAGCATCAAAGAATTTGGCTGCAAGGACTCCTGTAGCTTGAGGAATTTAACCTGAGAGTGTATCTGAATGAGCCCCCAACAACCACCCTGCAGATGTAACCCAACGGGCCTTCTTGTTTGCTGGGGGGGAATACTGCTAACAACACCTCTGTACCTTCAAAATCTGCTGGGAAGATGAGCGAATATTTGAGCAGCCAGCTGCTGCTGAGCTCTGCCACAGCTGCTCCCACTCTACTGAGGGAAGCTCAGGTTTAAGACAGATTGTCCCAAACTCAGAACATGCTGAAATAACATCTGGTAAACAAGAAAGGTAATCTGAAAAGCATGTGAACAAAAATAGCTGTGGCAGAAATTAGAACTAGATAGTGAGCAAAACAATGAAGGAATAGTCTGTGTCATCCCACTCCTCTTTTGAGAGCCTTAAAAATAGCTTTCCCTCAAACAAGGGAAAATCTAGACAAAGTGTAAAGGAACTGAAGTAATGATTTATATTATCCTCAGGGCTGCTAGACTGTATTTTCCTGGAGCCTGTCTCCTTGGATATATATCCACAGCCATCAGCTTCACCTACATATTGAAGAGCACCTGGAAGCTGGACTTTGTTTCTTCTTTCGACTGTGTGATTTTCTTTTTGCATCCTTTTGGTTTACCTTTTTGTTTTGCCATCTGTTTAAAAAAACCTGTGTCAGAGAACAAGGAGAGTGTCAGAACATGCTCACAGCAGCACCATAAATAGTCCATGGTTGAAGGAACTTGCCAGCTCCTGGAGTTACTGAAAAATCATTTACTGAACCTGACCAACTGCAAGTAAGGACTGCATTCACTTCTTACCCTTGCCTCTTAGGTTGTGGCATTTACAGCCCCAACTCGGGAGCCCAGCATAGCTGCTATTTTTTACTACTTCCAAACTACTTTTAATTATTTAAATATTCTCTAGCTATCAGATTAACTCATTTGCCTTAATACTAGATCATCAGGGTGATTTGTGGGGAAGGGAAACAAAGGATACTTGCTGTGTGCTTCTTGAGCTAGCAACTGAGTCTTACTCTTGTTAAGTCTTTCTCATTTTCACCAGCTTTATACATTGCTTGTCTCTGACAACACCATAGAAAAAAGCTAGCTTTGTCTCACTAAAACAGGACTGCTTAGCATTCAAGCATTATGTTGCCACTTTGAATATCTATGGACTCAGCAGACAAATCCAGGCAGTGGCAAATATTAGCAATACCTATAAGAAGGATGCCTTAGGCTGGTCACAGCAAGGTCAGGTTGGCAAAAAGGGGAGACTCCCCATCTGCTTCATTGACAGTCCTGTAATACTGGCACTGAAACTTCTCCCTGCTTCACATTTCTCTGAACTCCAGTTTTACCCAAGTATGAGCTAAGGATGGCAGAAAATTGTTTTGAGTGAATTGTCACTGCTGCCCTAATGTTCCACAGAAGAGCCCTGAAGTCCAACTAGCATGCCAAAATTATGTGGCTAACAATAACAGCTGGCATCAGTGGATGACTAATGCTGCTTCCATGGCAGTGAAAAACTAATAGGTTATTCATCTGGATCATTACTTTTTAAGCTTCAAAAGTCCAAAACCAGATAAGTTTTGTTTTTAAGGCAAAACAGAGGACAGTTCGTGACAGCTGGAACAGCAAGTGGCCAGTTACCAATTATTTTAAAGGAAGATGACTAATTCTCTCTTGTCATACATGAAAGCTATTTCAATATCAAACAAAAAGTCCAATTTGGAGAGATTGCATTCTCCCCCAGGCCCTTGAACGCTGAGAATTTCCTGCTCTATCTCATGTGAAGTTCTCTTTGCATTCCATGAGAAATTTCTGTAACATGCTTCTTATGAGATTTTGAAATAAACTGTTCCCTTGTACCATGGAGATTCATTCAGCTGCAAACACATTAAATGTGATTAATTCTACTGAGCAAAATGTAGTTGTGGTTGCAGTGAGAGCATCAGTTAGAGGCAGGCAGAGGGGGAAGGAATAACATTCAAATTTTGTTAGCTTTGTGGAAGTAGAGGATTTCAAATTAAGTTTCATAATATTTGAAGGAAAAATTATAGCTATGTTGGGGTTTCTTATTATTAGGGTAGATAACAGTGCTATTCATATAGCTTAACACTGCTGCAGTGGAAGAGCAATCTTAAAGCCTCTTGCATTGACTTTTGAAGAATTTTGGCAGTACAGCTCCTCCCACAGATCCTTTTCCCACTTTTACATGGAAAAAATAAATTGGACATATGCCTTACAGTTTCTTCCACCTTGCTACTCTGATCATCAGGACATCAAAGAAACTGCAAAGGACCGTATTCATTAGAACAACTCATAGATTTGCAATAGGAATTGAGCTCTTTGAAGCCTTCAAGTAAGACCACATCGCTGCCCCATCCTTTAGTTTTGCATGAGGAATAGGACACAAAGATTTAGCCAACATTTCCTCAGTTCAGAAAGAGCATTCAAAACCAAAGCTCTGTTCCCATCTACGCTGTGCTATAGATCCTTGATAATTTTATGCAGTATTTATAGACCATTTAAAAGCACTGATGGCACAGAGATTGCCTTAGAGTCTGAGCATCTACACTTGAAAACAACAATGGAAAATCAAAGTGTAGCAAGTGCCTCTTGAGCACATACAAGCTTGTTTTTCTACAAGATGTAAGTGGTAAGACTTGAAGACTTCACCAGAAGAATAAATGTCATGTTCTCAATAAAAATTGTATGCCAATCAAAAGGAGAAACAAAACTTCTTTGTAATTCTACCTGAGCAGATGCGACAGGCAGAGCTTTACTTCAGATGGTGAAATTCTGGCAACAAAAGAAACAATTGGAAATGGGGTCTAAGTAAGAGACACATCAGACACTTTTATTAGCCCGCACATTCATCAGCCCTATCTAAAATTATGCATTTAGTGCATGCCCAATTTGACTGCAATCATTCAAAACCTAGAGAACAACCATCACTTCTCATCCTACTTCCTCCAAGAGATAAATTATAAAGTACTTATGTATTTCACCCATAGCTAATTCTGAATGTTTTCTAATAGCATTTACCTAATCCCACATAGGCTGGGACCTCAGTCCTTGATAAGCAATTCAGAGTGCTGGATGTTAATACTAAACAAACTCTCACACAGACCCTGCTAGGCTTGTTGGCTTTCTAGTTTGGTTTGGTGCCCAGGGAAAGGCACACAAGGAAATCCAAAGAATGAAACTGCACTCGGAGAATATTATCTGTTTAAGGAAATTGTACATACTCAGAAGCAAATAAATCATAATATCTTTTTAAAACATAGGAATTGACAGAACAAGAGATAATTAACAAAAAACAAACAACCTCTGCTCAGGGGAAAAACTGTTTCTGCAATTTAATAGTGTAATGCTCGAAGTAAGAGTTGAACACCAGACGAGTCACAAGCACTTGCAAGTTCAAGAGAAAATAAACATTGCTCCAGTGGCTTAAACACATTGTGCAACAAAAATCCATGAGCACAATCCAAAACCATTTGTGGGATGAAGTGCTTTCAAAAGAGAAAGTAACATCTTTCAAGCCCCGAAGTGCTTACTTTCAGTAAAGTTACTGCACTGACACTCATCTCTTCAGCTTGAAGTGTGGTTACCTGAATATAAGTAGTAGTAAGCACTAAGAAAAGAGAGGTCAAGTGTTTACCTTACTGCTTCCGTCTCTCCTGCTAAACTTTGTCTGGCTGCAGCAGGATTTCAGGGCTGTGAGTGGCATATAATTGTGGACTTGGTGCTTTGGGTTACAGATTGAGTAAAGTATAAAAAGGCAACTTAGACTGGAAGTCCACTTTTGCTGTGAAAATCTCACATTTCCATGTTCTTTTAGATTTGATAACAACAGCAGGCTTTATTTAAGTTTAAAAAAAAAATCTCCAAGTGCTGTATGGCATTTAAATCGCAGATCTAATATAATTATGTGTAAGTTGGAACAATTATCTGAAAATCATGCCGTACAAAAAGGAGGCAAAGCACTCAGCCATCGCAAATGAAAATGCCAGAAGGGACCTAAGCCTTCATTATAGACTGATGACCGGCTAAATTATATTGCCAGAGCACATGCAAGTCCATCATTGACAGTATAATTCCAACTTACCTCTGTGGAGACATGAGAAATTCTTCTCTCAGCCCATACCCAGAAAGCAGATGAAAAGAGCATGAAAATTAAAAGCTTCAAAAAGATGTGATGGACCATACTCATGCTGCACCAGAACTTGATTAAAGAGGTTACAGGGACTTCATATTTCTCCAGCAGTCTCAGCAGACACTCTAATAAGAAATGTGATGGATAGATGGAGAATGTGCAAATAAGGACAGTCACTCACCCTTTACTCTGGTAAGTCAATTTTCTCACATGTGCACTCTTGAGCAGTGGGTGCAAACTGGTACAAGGTTGCTTAGCCAGGATGCAGGTGATAGTGAGGCTGGACTGCCAGGAAGCAGAGGAGGTAGAAAGTCGGAATCACTTCTGGAGTGTGTCTGCAGCACACAGGGGAATGCAGGAGAAGAACCTACTAGCTAGAACTGGCTTTGTGACAGTGTAAGGCACCAAATCCAAGCTGGTTATCTCTGCTGTGGGTCAGGGATAAGGTTAATAGAGCAGCACTGAAGTAAAACAGTTGTCTGATTTTTTGGGCAGGAGCAACACTGTGCTGTGCTGTAGTCGTACACAGACCTTCACAATTTCTTGGTGTGTGCCATGTGTACAACAGAGCTGCTTTCCTGCTCTGGTTCCTTCTATGAACCACCAGGCTGCAGCAGCACTGATGTTGTGGCAACTTCACCAACAGAAAAGGTGGGTTATTGCAAAACCATAAACTGAAACAGCATAGGTTTAAATTTTATATTGGGACAAAATGCTTTATTGTGTCGGTGGTGAGACACTGGTACAGGGTGTTCAGGGCAGCTGTAGATTCCTTAACCCTGCAAATGTTCAAGGCAGGCTTGATGAGGCTTTGAGCATCCTGGTCCAGTGGAAAATGTCCTTGTGAAACACTATTCTTAAAGAAATTAGGATTTTAGTTAAAAGTTAAAAGAAACTGAGCTTGAGATAGTTACCTGAAACTTAAATAATTGATTGCCTGTCA
>PYHW01010739.1:1349049-1410064 GCA_013186435.1 Turdus rufiventris
TTTGGAGGGAGGGGATTTACATTCTCCATTTCAAAGAGAAACTCCTGCCTTTCTCAGCAGACACCTGTCCTCCAAACTAAAACAGCAACTATTTTTTCTTTGTCCATATATAAACCGCACCGGATTATAAGCCTCACTTCGGGTTCAGACCAAAATTTTAATCAAAATGGTGCGGCTTATAATCGTGAAATTACTGTAATTTCTTAAAGTTTTTTGCTATTTCAGAGAGTTACTATTTTCTCCGAGCTTTATCTTTTCCAAGAGTACTAAAGGAGGTTATAATCAAATGTAAGTGGACAACCATGTTCAACATTTAGAAGAGGCAAAAACAATTATTGCCCCTAAGGACCTGATTTTGAAGGTGCAACCAGAACTACTGCAAATTCCTTTCAACAACTATGACATTTAAATATCCATACTCCTTTACATTTAAAAGAAAAGCGCTCATAGGAGATGGGCAATTTCTTTGCTAAATATCTAGATATATTAATTTTCTAGGAGTCTTGCTGCAAATGGATGAAGTTCCTTACATATAAAGACAGGATAAAGCTGAACCATGTTCTGTGAGGTGGTATGCAATGAGAAAGCAGATACAATGCAACATGGAAGTCTGTCAAGAAACAGTGTTATGACAATCCTGAGGATTTTTAAAAATGCATTCAGAACAGATGGTATGGTAGGACCATGTCCTCTGTGCAAGAGAGTTCAGAAGCTAGAATAAGAGCGTATTTTCATTTCATTGGATTTGGACCATCTGGTTGCAGTGGGAGATTTTAAACCAAGCAAATCCAAGTCCTCACAGGTCCTTTATGACTCAAAGCATCTCAGTCATCCCTGGTTTTTACAATGAATCTGTGCAAAAGTCACAAGTTCACCTTTTCCTCATTTTGCCATTGCATCCTGTCTGTGCATATTCTGCCTTTCCTCCTTGCTCTTGGAGCTCTGGGCAATGAGCATCACCACTAAATAGCAATTTATTGGTCAGATCTCACTTATATTTTCAAGTGCTTTTACAAGCTTTCTTAAAACATTTTTTTTTCATGTCAAAGCCCTTTGGGACCATTGTCACAATCATTTTACAAAAGCTCCTACCAATCTCTGACACATGTAGAGATTAAGTGACCTGCTTAATTCTACAAGAATTCTCTTGCTAAGAGAAGCCAGTAGAGGAGGTTGGGCTGAATTTCAGGAATACCTCTCACTCCTCTTCTAGAATTTTTGTTACAGTTTTCCTTTTCCTGATTGAAAACCAATCATGAGGAAAATAAATTAAAGCCATGGTCAGCACTGAGTATTAACTCACTAATAACATGGAAACTGCAAAATTGTGAGGAAAGATGTTGCTGCACATAGAAAATGGAAGAACAGCAGTGTAGCTCCTGGGCTGAGGGAAATGTATGTCATCTAGTTTTAGAGGTGACATTGAGCAGTTGGAGACATCAGTCAGAGGAAGTAACTCAACAAACCCAGGTGCCTTGCACCATTTGGGATGCTCAGCACCATTTGGGATACCTTAGGATTTCTGAGATATCTGCATAAGGCTGACCTGCTCTGCAAAATCAGCTTCAGCACAGCACCAACAGACTCTGAAAGAAGTCCCTGTTGTCGTCTGAGATAGCTCCAGCAGTCCTGGAGCCACTGGAGAGGAGCAGCAGTTCTCTAGGCTTTCCAGGGGATATGGAGAACCTAAGGGTGATAGGAAGGGTGGCAAAAGACAAAGCAAAAAAAACCAACTACAGGGCACAGTGGATGAAACGATGAAGCCTGCAGTCTGGGAATTGGAAGACTGGCCACGTGTTGGGAACAGTGCATCTCCTCCTTGCCTATATCATGAGAGACTATGGGCAGTCACCTTTGGGCCAAATGCATTAAACGGATTTTGGCATCTACAAACCATGCCCAGGGAGAGCTAAAATGCAGTGCCTCAAAGTAGGATTCACAGCAGTAAGCATGTTAAGTTTTGGGACAGGGTACAAAGTCAATTAGAAGGAACCCCAAAGGGAAGGCAGTGTCCTCCTTCAGACCAGGCACCTACCTGATTGCCAGTATCCCCATCTGGCACCCCAGAGAGGGATTCCTTTAGGGCAGAGGCTGACACCTTCCTCAGTCTTTTAGAAGAGGCTGGAGGGCAGAATCCTTGCCATTTTCATAAAGGATGTGAGTAAATTCTCCCTTGTGCAGAAAGCAATGGCTCATGGCACCATGAAACAGTGCAGATTCCTGAATTTCTCTTTCCAAGATGGTGTTTTAGGCACAGGACTGGAAGTAAGCAGGGAAGGAAGATGGAATCCTTCATTTTGCCTGTGTTATGGAAACATGAGGTCTTTGGTGTTGGAATGTAGAGAGTGTCCAAGTCTCACCCTGTGTCCAGGCAATTTCAGGGTCCATGTACAAAGGGGATATCTGGGGCTCCAGCTGAGTACTCTGTATTAATATATCCCTGGGCAAAACTATACGTTGGTTGAGACATAAAGACTGAAATCAGGAATGCTGCTGGGGTGAATCTTAGCATTGCCTTGTCTACACAAAGTCCCCATGGAAATGTTTCCTGCACATAGGGGATGCAGAAGCAGTCTTAGAGAGCCTAAACACGGGATCGTAAGCCATCTCTCTGCAGTGGGGTGACTTCCTTACAAGCAGCACGTTGCTCTGAAAATAACAACTGTGTTGCTGTAACATAGTGTTCTAAATAACTGAAAGGGCTGGAAAGAGACTACACCATCTAATAGCTTAATTACTGCATGCAAGAGCACAAAACCTTAGTCAGATCATTTTAAGTCCTTCTCTTCTCTCTTACTGTACACAAATCTTAAGCCAAAGTGTGTCGCCATCCTTTGAGTATATTAATTTAGGTCAAAATTGATATTAATGATCCTTTTCCAAGGAATCTAGTGTAGCACTTGGTCTGAAGGCCAGTTTAGCCATGTTTTAGTGCTCTGGGACCTCTGGAAAATTATCTCATGTATCACTGGGTAGAAACCCAGGAGAATTTTGATTTTGGCTAGGATTAATAACAGTTATTCTGAATGATGGATCAGCTGCATTATACACCTCATATTTCTCATAAAACTTTTGCTCATAAATCAAAAGGGATACAGCCTCTTATGTACTTCATCTAATGAAATATAGATTAGTCTGGGGTAGATTTTTGGAAACCCATTTGAGGAAAGTTAGTCCATGTTTCTTCTCATCAGCCCTTTTTGTACCAAAAAAGAACACAAATAGCCCCCAAAAACACAACACCAAAACTGAGTAAGCTATATCCATTATAAAGGTATTAGCACAGGAATATTTCTAGGAGTCAAAGTGAGAGATTATTTTTTGCATACAAGCAGGAGAATACCTGCCTCAGATTATAAATTGTTTCTGAGATGCAAAGTAATGCACTAAATGTCCTATTTACTGAAATCTTACAAACACCTTAAGTACTATTGGCTCCCCAGAGTTTTTCCAATATTGAGGATAACCTTGTAACGCTGTCAGTAAGTGCTGACACAGCAGAGCTTGCAGGTACCTTGTGAAAGCAGAGAGTTCTAATTACAAATTAAAGGTACTCAGCTCAGCACACGGGGTGGCCATAAGAAAAAAGATGAATACAATTTTCTTCTGCTCTGTGTAGGTCGTTCAGCCCTCAGTTTAAAGCATCTGTCCCTTTTTTCACATGTACAGGATGGCTGCCTTCAGCTCGGTGTAAATCAGGACCAGAGCAGGGGCAAGTGAGGTCTCCAGGAGCGTCTCTCTGCAGGAAGTGAGCCCAGCTCTCAGGTGACAGAGGTGGAAAACTCACAGGAACAGGGAGCTCTCTTGCCTGCCCTCCTAGAAGCTTGCTCTGAACAACTTTCCCAGGAACCATGAGTTCCCAGCTCCCTGACACTCTTCATGCACAGATGAGACCAGAAGGGAGGCTCAAGCTGATAAAATCAGCAGTGTCTCAGCACAGTCAGCTGGGCTGGGCTATGACAACTATTAAGGGCTTTCCACAGGTGCCACCAGAGCTAAGAGCTGGTCAGGGTGTAGGTAAAAACACAGTGGTCCAGAATGGGAGACTGTGGAGAAGAGAAGATGGCAAGCACTGGGAAAGACAATAGACAAGGAGGAGTGAATGTGCTGTGGATAAAGGGAGGTGCAGAGGCCCGTGGAGCAATACAGCAAAGGGTAGGACAGACTGATGCCAACCACTTCAAGTGCACTGAGCAGTGGAGTCAGTGGAGTGATGTTAACTAACAAGAGGTGTTGTGTGTCCCAGGGAAATGTTTTGGGAAGAGCCCTTTACTCTGCTGGTATCACGGCATATTGAGCACCAAAGAGCAGATCATCCACACAGTAAGCAACACGACTGAGAAGCTCATCACAGTGAGTGAAAGCTGGAGAGGGAGTATTAAAGAAGCAGCTCCATTCTCCCTAAAGGACGTAATAGAGAGATAATAGAGGTGTCCTCAGAGGCCCAGTCAGACATGATAGAAGAGCACATTTCTAATTATCTGCTCATCTGAGAGGTGAGTAATGGGTGTCACTCACAATCAGGCTTATAGAAAAAATGCACTGCTCCTTTGAACATGACATTTCTTGTCCAATTCAGATAATAGAAGCATAATCACAGGGTTCATTCTTCCCCAGACGCATACTCCTGACATTTCTTAGGAGTAAAACATGTCCAAGTAAAGTAACTCATACCACCCAGGACCAGGGAAATTTCTTTGCATGGGAGTTTGAGAATGCTGTGAGAATCCCCATACCTGTGTACTGCAATTTGCTACTCCAGGGAACAGTTTAAACTTTCTCCCCTAATCTCCATGGATCTTGAGGGATCTGTACATACCACCAACCTCTGCTCTGGCTCTCACAGAAGATAACAAAATTATTTAAGGGACTCCCCTCCACTGTGAATATCCATAGTGAGCATTCAGTAGACCTTGCACAGCTTTTTAGTGCAATCAGAGGCTCCTTTTTGAAAGAGGAAAAAGCAATTTTTGATGGCTTTCTCTTCCTGGCTTTATCTTGCACAATTTCCAGTTCCCCAGTCAACTGGAAAATAGTGTGTACTCCAGCTTTTAATACATTATCCTCTCCAGACTTGTCATATACTTAGTGTTCAAGTCTTAGATGTATCTGTTCCTGAGGACTCTCTTTGAAGGAAATTAGGTTCCGAGCTCATTTTATTGTCTCCTGCTCTCTTTCTAATTGCTGTAAGAACTCTCCTGGGTATTTGTTTTTAACTTAATCATTTGCTGTGCGGTGCTGTGTTATTTACACACACAAAGCTGCAGAGAGTCAAATATTAAACACAGCACAGGATCACATGTAAACCTCTCATAAGAGAGTCCAAATTTCAGGACTTAATGCGAATAGAGTGTTCACTGGAGCACAAGAGCACAACTGCTACCAAGAAAAAAAAACAGCATTAATGAACAAAGTTTTCCTCCAAGAATTAAGTAAATGCCAAAAGGAATAAATGACAAGGTTGACATTTTAATAGTGAACTTTCCTTCTGAGTCACAGCTGTGGGCTGTGAATTGTATTGAGCTTATGCTCAAAGGACGTTGATTAACTTTTTTCAAATTGCTTAGCAGCATGTACTATTTAACACACTTAGTTCATGCATCCATAAGCAATTTCTTACCCTTTATTTTTTAAGATGTGATTTTTGTGATTTCCTTGCAATTTTTCTCTTTTTTTTTCTTATGTAACAGATGTTTTTGAAAACCACCAGATTTATTTATTTTTTTTAAATACAAAAGAGGAAGACAACAATGGCAAAAATAGCAAAGAAAATTGACGTTTTTTTCACAAAGTTGGAAAGGACTTACTCTTTAATTTCTATATATATATTAATTGCTTTGTTTGGACAAAATGACTATACAGTGCACAGATAAGCTAGACTTTCCTTGTGCCCTTTCTAGCACAGCAATTTGCACTCATCTGAAAGTGTTGGGTTTTTGTTTTCCAGCACCCATTAAATAGTTGGACACTACCTATGCAATCGCCACCTAGATCTCAATTATTGCCATTTTTTCTCCACAATGGCACCTAAAGTTGAGCATTCATTCCAAACAGAAATTAATTGCTCAGCTTGAAGTTTATTTTGTTTCAAACCTTGTGAAAAGTTTTTGTTAAAGTAAATTGGTGTGACTGAAAAACTGCTGTGTGTCCTACATACTGGATCATCCTATTCAAAATATTAAAGGGAAAGCGATTTTTGATACACTGCTTTGGTCAGCTTTGTGTTTCTTTGCAGAGATCTCAACCACAACCATCACAAACTACCATGTTCATGGACAATAAAAGACAGCTATTAAGCATCACCAAACTTTTTGCACAGGTTGAGGAGAATACATGATGGGGAAACAGTCTTGGAAAATACTTCATTAAAAAGTGTCAGGAGCTAAATGCTGATTCACTTTGGAGAGTTATTCACACTGAAATTATTCATAGTGTTGCCTGTATCTCAGTACATCTTGATTAAAATAGGCAGCTGACTCCCATTAGAAATAATATGGGAATGGCACTGATATGTTCATTTGTTATCTCTAGCCCAAAAGACACTGGAGGTCAAAATTTGCAGTAACCAATGTGTGTCTGAAAAGTCCAATGCAATCAGCTGCCTGTTGTAGATGACTAGAGACTGACAGCAAACGTCACAAAGAGAGAGAAGGACCACAAAGTAGCAAACGTTGGTAGTAAGTTCTCAGAAACCTTCGCAATTCCTGTTGTAGTGACCAACAGATATGGTTAAAAAAAGATCTATCTTAAGAGAAAATGGTGAGTACGCAGATAAATAACAAGGGAGAAAGGAGGACCCTGCTGATAAACATTTCTAAAACCAGGTTGTTCTAGCAAGACCTAATACAGGTATTATAAATCAGTGAAGCACACACACATGTCACCTGATGAGCTAGGAGGTCCAAGAGCAGTTAAGGACAAACCAGTGCCTTGCATCTTATTATTGAGCATGATTTTAGCACTCCCTTTGCATTTCCATCTAAGGACTTCAATAGGATAAATAAGGTAAGATTAGAAATGCTATCCCTGCTGCCTTATAGGAGAGCAGAATTTGCATTTCCAAACCTTGTGACATATTGACATGTTGAAGCAATAAAGATTTCATACTACTGAGAAATTGCTAGTTATTCCATTAGTTCTTACTATTTTGATTGCTTTAAGACCAAGTCTTGGTCCCTCACAGTTCAGATGTGTGCATAGTTGTTCACCTGAGATGCCCTCGTCCATAGGGAGAAATCCAGCACATCTTCAGGATAAAAGGAATTAATGTCACGATGTAGAGTTTTGCATTGCTGACCAGATCTTGGGTTTTCTGGAGAGTGGGTGCAATAGATAATAAAGGTTCACTGCTATTCTCAAAGAAGTAGAATTAATGTCATTTGAGGGTGAAGGGGGAATGGGGGGTGGGTTTCTTTACCATTCCCACAATTTATTCAGCCTGAGCACTGCACAGGTTTTAGCTGTGTTTCCTTTGCTCAGCATTCAGAGAATATATTGGACTAGGACTGTTCACCCAGTGATTTTTCTGGCATGAGTAATGAAGCTGCAGGAAGCCATATGCTTTTTCTAATTATCCATTATCCTCATTATTCAGCTACTGTCTGATTATTGATTCAAAAAATCCAGCTCAGCATTGAGATTTAAATTCAGCAAATTAAATTTTCAAGTTGCTGTAGAATAACCTAAAAAGAAAAAAGAAATCTCACTAGCAAACTATGCATTTATTAAGATAAATTACAGAGATCCCTCTGGGAAATGAAACTGAAAGTAATATGAAAAGTTAAAATAAAAGACTGGGAGATTCTTCCACCAATTTTTGCAATTTCCCCTTTGCTTCATGTCTACCTAGGACATTCACTACAAAAAAATAGAATTTCCACTCAGAAAGAAAGAAAGAATTAAGGGGTTTTAGTAGTATACATAGAAATTCAATCATCCCACTCAGCACTTGTCAGACCTCACCATGTCCAGTTCTGATCCCTAAAACTCAAGAAAGATGTAGACAGAGTGGAGAAAGTCCAAAAGAATGCCATGAAAATGATCAAAGAGCTGGAGAATATGCCCTATGAAGAAAGACTGAAGGAGCCAAGTCTTCTTGGAGAAGAGAGGGCTTGGGAGGACCTCATCAAAGTTCTCCTATACATACAGGGTGGCTAGAAAGAGGAGGGAGGATCTCTCTTCACACAGGGAAGACAAGTGGTAACAATGGTGGGTTTCTTCGTGGTGTAAGAAAGATATTTTTTGCAGTGATAACAACCTATTGCTGGAACAACCTCCCCATAGGTGCAGTAGAGTTCCCATCAATGGAGGTTTTCAAGATGTAATGAACGGTTGGACCAGATAATCTTCCTAGGTCACTTCCAACCTGGGATCTTCTGTGATTTGTGAAGAAGCACATAATGAAAGATGCTAGTTAATGCATGCATGCTTTCTTAAAATATTTTAAGCCATACCAATGAAGTCAAACAACAACTGTCATCAGTCATGAACTTTCTCCTCCCTCACACTGAGGCATTCCTCTGCCACACTGCAGACTGATTCAGTGTGCCTAATTTTGACTGATGGATTGTTTTTCTACTAAAATGTGAGAGGAAAGAGCTGATGGGTTCCCCCATAATAAACAGTGTGTTACAAAACACTCAAAGGAATGAGCATGCATCTTGGAAATAAATTACGAAAGTACAACTGAGAAAGAGCTGCCACCATCAATGCAGAGTACAGAGTGTTCTCTGGGTATACAACATGCTTCATCTCCTACACATGAAAGGATTTAACAAAGAGCCAAGCAACACAGATGAGAGATGCTGGAAATGCACTGAAAGTAATTGCCCATCTTGTTCTGTTTTCATGAAAGTGAAAATCAGTCCCAAACTATTCCTCTCAGCTCTTTGTTGAGTGATGTATGATGAGATGTACCCAAAATGAGGATGGGGTGCAAAAACAATTTTCAGGGCATAACAGGTAGCTCTCAATTGCAGAAACTATGGCACCTCCTGATTCCAGTCAGGAAAGCTGTCCAGAATTACACAGCTGCTGAGTTGTATTTATATTCCAACTGCATTCACTGAGATGATAGAAATCCTCAGGTCTGGACAACTGGGACTAATCTCTGACCAGTCTGGACATGAATAACCTCTATATCATCCCCTCATCTCTGTAAGTTACAAAGAACAAATAACATTCCAGATAAATTCTTCCAAATTCGTGTTTACATCCCAGTTCTCCCAGCTAAATGATACCACTACCTTAAAATAACAAAGGAAAATATTAATGAGAATAAGACAAGCAACATTTAGTTCAAAATTTTTCTTTATTGTCTTCCTATGACCTCACAGGCTGTCAATCTCATTTATATTTTATAAAAGGAGATTTCTAGTTTTTTATCTTTTTAAAGGTATTTTGACATGTTTTCTGGAAGCTTTGTAGTAATGTACAATGAAGTGAGCCAAATATGACAATGAGGAGGTGGGGAAGGCAAGGTATGAGTTGAAACCCAGGAAAGAAGCTTTTCCATGACCTCCCACTAATTTCTGATTTCACTAGGCAATATTTAGTGAGGTTATTCACAGAAGTTTGCAAATAAGCTACACAGCACCATTGCAGTACATGCCATTCATGCTATGTGATGAGAAGTAGAGGAGTCATGCCTACATCTTCCTTGTACCTACTCAATGTGGAGAAGAATCCAAGCTAAACCTACCTGGATTCCTCCTGAAATCTTCACAATTGTCTTAAACAGACACAAAACTTTTGCTCATCTTTCTGGACTCTGGAGTTGTACTAAGTTTTGGTTTTGCAGAGAAGGAAATGCATTTTTTCAAGATTTCATACAGTAAAGATTGGTCCAAATGTATTTTCCACAGCCAGAATAATGGCACACATTTGTCCCTCTAGGTTGTTTGCCTACCTTAACTTGTTGATTGGTGTCAGATTGCCACCTTTTGAGAACTAGAAATTATGTCTTCCACTGGGCAGTTTCCACAGCACAGAGTTAAGAAAACACTCAGATGTTAATTGATTTTTGTCACTTTTCAGCTATTTTGCTTCATTAAAGATTTCCTTGGATCCCCAGCTTGTCAATTCTGGCTCCTAAAACAATATTATTTCTCTTGGAGAATTTGCCAAATCTGACAAGAACTATTTGCCTTTCAGGGAAGTATTTTATGGGTTGAACACTTCAGTGGTATTGCTGAGAGGGCTCATGAGAAGTGTTTGTCATTCTTTGCACTTTATTGACTTTTATGTTACAATTATGTGGAGTTCTGAGAATAAAAACATTTGCTGGAGTAGGCCTCAATGACTTCCCACCTTTTAGAGTGCCTTTTGATCATATCTTGTTTCACACTCTCAGTTTTTCTGCTTGGAATAATATTTTTTACATGAAGCCAGATTTTCTTGACCTGGGTTATGTTTTTTTAATTAATAGCATTTGCACTAGACAGTGGAAAGTCAGCAAAACTGTCAGTTCTTTCCACTGCTTTGAAAGGGGCTGGCAATTTTCAGAGATTTTCATTTTTGCTACAGCAATATAGCAATGGACTGACAGCTGGCCCTCTAGTTAATGCTTTGCAATGAACCATATGAGCATTCATAGTTAGAGCCTAGGAACAGAATTTGTGGACATTAGATCTATCCTAACATATGCATAAAAGGTAAGTATCCATCTCATTCAATCAGCTGTGAGACAAAATATGCTCTTCTGAAAGTGTGGCACATTTGCAAAACACATCGACAGGTCCCTCCCAAGGCTGTGCCAGGGGACACAGCTGCCTTGTGCTGTGATAAACCAGCCAGACTCTGGCTCTGTTCTCCCTGGTTTTGTCCTGGAGCTGTGCTGAGACATTGCAGGTCTTTCCCAGTCAGTTTTGGTTTCCAGCATGGGCACAGGGGGGATCAGAGGAGGTGGGCAGAGAGTGGTGGAGCTTGTCCAAGTCGAATGTGTGCACAGGGTGG
Organism: Turdus rufiventris; assembly: GCA_013186435.1. Classification (NCBI taxonomy): domain Eukaryota; kingdom Metazoa; phylum Chordata; class Aves; order Passeriformes; family Turdidae; genus Turdus; species Turdus rufiventris. The sequence goes on from PYHW01010739.1 coordinate 1,360,003, forward strand.
GGTGAGGCTTAAGGCATCTCACATCTCAGAGGGACATGGGAACTGAAGGATCAAGGATACCAGAATGTGAACCTTTCTGAGGTGAAACCCAGGAACAGGTCCTGGCTCTCTAGAAATACCAAGCTGATGACCTGAAGGTCAGGAAGGCAATATACCAAGAGATTCAGCTGCCCTGCCCAAAGCACCTTCCATCTTTTTTCTTTCACACCTCCCTGAGCTCCACTAATTCCCCACTAATCTGTTCTGGCCCTCGGAAACACTCCTGAAACAGGTTTCACCTTCCTCCCAAGCCGCTGACATGGTGAACTTTGCTGCTGTCGTCAGCGGGCTCTGCACTCTCACTTACCATCAGCAGCTCCAAGCCACCACAACCACATTGCTGTGTGGCACCTGGAGACATGGCAGGAAACAGAGGTGGGAGAGACGTCAAAACTTTTGAATATTCTGAGTGTCTTGGTTTCTTCAGTGTAGCTCCTCCCCTGTGAAGCATAACCCTTACACACAACCCTGCCACACACTGCAGAACAGCCCCAGCTGTCCTTCTGCATCTGTCTCCAAGCTGTAGGACCTGGCAGTGGTCTGCTGTCCTCAATGAAGAGGAGGACTCAACTTCCTTCAGTTCATGGAGTGCAGCACTTTTCCTGAGCTCTCTTTTTCAGGAACTCCTTATTCTTTCCAATGGTAACACCTGTAAGCATTTTCTACAGAAGTGGGAAAAGGTACGGATGGAGTACAGTTTAATATCTGCACTAATTTTGTCATGTAAGTGCAATTTAGTCAGTGGAGTTTCATGAGCCAATGGCCACACATGTATCATTCCAGATTGATCTCAAGTGTCCTGTAAGCTGCTCTGCAAGCTCAGACCAGTTACCCAAACTTAAGGATGTAGGAAAGTTTGAGATATCCTTGGGGATCCCACCTAGCTGCCACTTTCTGGAGCCCATTCCAGAAAGCTAGAGGAGCCTCAGCAGATTCCTCCAGATTTTCCTTATTCATCTTCCTTCAAACTGGCTTGAAAGTGTGTTAAATCAATATGGGACTAAAATAAACAAACAAAAGAGACTTCAAATTTCCATATGAAGTCACATCTTTCCAAACATCATCTTCCTCTATTAAGTCTGGGCAAAAGTGGGCCAACCTTTTCAGTCTTGTTGAGACAAGAAAGAAAGAGGAAAAGGGAAAAAGAATCCTTCTTTCCTGACAGATTCAGTCCAGTGGTATCACAAATTGCCTGCATTCCTAAATCCTGTTTTGACTGCCTGAGGCACAGAGGAGGTGCTGCATCAGCTGACAGACCATGTCACCTCATACTGCAAGGTTCCTCTATCTTGTTGCTTAAAGTAAAAATAAGTTTGGGGTTTTTTCCCCCAAAAGGGATAATTAATTGAGGTCATAAAACATTAAGACCAACTGCACATTGCACTTCAGCAACACTGAGGAGCAAATCAATTTCTGTTCACTCAGAGTAGCGCTTTTGATTTCTTTGCCGAGGCTTCAATGGTCTGAAAAAAAATGCGTTCAAAAATTCTCAGGATGAAGGTTACTGTAGTTGTATTACAGTTGTATTAAAGAGGACAATGAAAGCATCTAGAAAAGGGGTACAGCTTGTTTGTGCACAAAAGACAGTGTCTGTGGGGGCTGAGTGAGGAAATGAAGTACCCCATAACTGGGACCACTGTAACCCTGACATGTGGTTCTTCCAGACAAAGCAGGTCGCTTTGACTCTGAAAATTCTATAAACATAAATTAATGGATGTGTATGTTTCATTTTCTTTAAAATCCCTGTAAATATACATTTTTATTTTTTTTAATCCCTTCTGGAACAAGAAATGTCACTGCATTCATTTCCATTCCCCAAGTGCGGAAATGAAGAAAGAACAAACAACATATGACAGATGTTATTGGTGCTGGAAAGGGCTGTTGGAAGACATTCAGATACAGTGTCTATAAAAATCTTAATAGAAAATACTTCATAGCAGATCTCATGTAAGACATGGCCTAACAAGAAAGGTGTGTCAAGGCTTCTTTTGGAGGTAGTGCCTGATGCCTCTAACTCAGGGGGGAAGGAGAATGGTCTCATGCATTGAAGACTGCACAGGAACATCCCTGTTCCAGGAATTCACCACGTACTAAGAAGTTGTAGGACAAGGAGAAGGAAAATCATGATACAGCATAGATCTCAGTTATTTTTAGTATCCAGCAATATTTTGAATGTTGTTATCTTTATTTGTCTTTTGAATATTGCCCTTACTATGACGAGATATTAATTTAATTAATAAATAAATTCTTGTAATGACATAAATCCTTCAAATCCTTCAATCCTTCAAATGCTGACTTTGTTTAATCTGATTGCCACTCCCCACACAAAACCAATAGGGTTGATCCTCTTTCAACTGAAGTTAACAAGAAAGACCTAAAACTGCTCCATGAGGAAGAAGATTAGGTTCTGAATTAGGATGAAGAGCACTGTTCACTCATTTGGCTCAAACATTGTTCCTTCCACCATATCCAATATAGAATGGTTGAATTTTTCTTGAACAGAATTTTCTAACATCAGTGGATGCCATAGTGTTTAAAATTCAATGCAGGTAGATACAGAAGTTTGGAAGCAGTAGATTAATGCTCTTGTTGTGTTCTTGACTTTCTCTTTTAATTAGAACTTCCTTTTTAACAAGGAGAAGCCTATGACTGAGTCAAGTGAGAATGGATGTACACAAAAGCACAGCCATAATTCTCTCCTGATAGCCTTGTTGCTTGGAACAGTCAAAATTACCTTTCAACAATTCCTGTGTTGCCTCAAAGCCGTGGTTAATAGCTAGGAGCCAAGCCCAAATGCTGGGATGGTGCTTTTGCCCCTTTCTTGTATCTCATCAAATTAGATTTAATTCCCAAACTTTATCTTTCTATCCTGAAAGAAACTATGGAATAATATGTATCTATTTAATCACTGCGCTAAAAACCAGGGCAGTGAAAGCAAAGAAATTTAAACTGACATAACAAGCCAAATAAAGACTGAGGCTAAAGAGTTTCTATCTAAATTCTTTAAGATTCACAAGAGAAAAAAGATGGATTATCCTTTTGTTTCAGATGAAGTCAGCAGATTTTCTCAGATCTCCTCTTTTGCCAGATGAATTAATATTTCCTTAAGGAAAAGATTTTTACTGGATTTTGGCAATGTTTCTAAGTGCATCTCTATCATTGCCAAAACTGTAATTTCTTCAACTTGGATATGTCTGTTATGGATTTTGCATATTCTGCCTCAGAATATCTAGCATCTATAATTTTCAAGAAACGTAATGACCCAAAAAAAGAAGAGTAGATGGGAAGAGCCAAAACTGCAGTTTTCTATTCTAGGAATTCTTCAAAATATCAAAGTGGGACAGCATTACTTATGATACCTTACTCTTTGAATTTGATATGCAAAACATTTTACTGGATGCCAGGAAAATTTTCTTACTGTGGTTGATAGAAGTCATGTGGAATGTAAGTAAAAGCAATGTGCATCTACGCTAGCATTTGGGGACAGGAATACACTTTTAAGCAAATTTCATGCTGATATCTATCACACTGCAATCCCAGGGGGTGTGAACCTGATCCCTTACAGATGAGGCAAGGAAAATCCAAACAAGACCACTATCTCATCGATTTCAATCATTTATTGTAAATCCCCACTTATTTTCTCATAGGCACATGTAAGTGACTAACAACTGAGAATTTTTGAGCTTAGCAGAGCACTGGGAAACCTTGCCATGACGAACAAGAAATGCAGAACTTCCCAGGTATCTTTCAATATTTATGCTGGCAGTCTTCAAACCCACACAACCCAGCCATGTTTCTGTGCTGTTTATAGGATCTCTTAATGCAGAGCAAAGCATATTTAGGATCATACTTAGAGTGTCAAATGGCTGAAGGTTGGGGTAGCACTCAGAGAAGGCCATATATATATGTTGCACTGTCCATATGGTCTCCTCTGTGTAAGAGGTGTCATACTGAGCTAGGCAGGTCTAGGGTCGGACTCAGCTTGACCACTGGTCTTATAAGAGTTCCCAGTGAACTCTGAACAATACCTCACCCTAGGGGTGGTAGTTCCACTCCTGGTACCATTGTCACTGCCTCTATCACAAAGCAGATGGTATTAAAATCTCTGCTTCCCTCAAGCTCTCAATTTTTGCCATATCACAAAAAAAAAACCCCACAACTGAAATTTTAAAAGAGCCTTGAATCTGAGGCTATTTTTCCATTGTTGATATTGGAAGTTCATCGTGCAAATTACTCTCTTTATTCTCTGTTTTATTTTGGTTTTATAGGACCTACAATATTCATGACGCTGGTATTTTTCCTTCTGTTAGAAGAAAGACAGCAAGCAATCTAAGTCATCCACTCTGTTTCTTTTTACATCCCAGGCATGTTTCTGAGCACTTTCACCACATTTGCCATTTCAGCTGATCAATCTCAGCCTGCAGAAGTGACTGCTCACTCTATAAAATGAATGGATGAAAATGTAGTGCAGCTAATGTGCCTTTCCATAGAGGTGTTTGACCACAGATATTTTCCCTTGATACCAGGCACTTTGATGAATCAAAAGAAAGACAATTCTCAGAGGGAAAATAGCAATTTGCTCAGTAAATTTATTTTAATGGGTGAAAATGAGAAGACATGTCTTTTAGAAAAGATGGGTGAGGTAGCTTTGCTAAATCTATTTTACTGTAAACCATCCTGGCTTTTAAATGTGTGTTTTATTATTTTGTCATTCCTATGACTGTAAGACTAATGTTTGACTTCTGGTAAAAAAACCTTGCCTATATTAGCTCTAGGGCATTGGATTTGTTGCAGGAAGGAGAGATAAGGAGTCACTTCAAAGCAAAGAAAGTGCATTTGTTAAAAAATATAATAGTTGCAGTGTTATTCACATATCCATGTGAGTGATCATCAAGATGATTTGTATTAATTGCCACACTCCTTCAGAAATCCTCTTTTTAAAATACAAGAGATATTTTTAAACTCAAACATAAAAATACTTTGAATATATTATAAGCATTTGGCAATAGACACATCGGACAAGTTCCCCCCAAACCTAGTGGAAAAGTTTAGGTTTAGTAGCCATAGTCCAGAAGAAGCTGAAGGCTAAAATATATTTGCACACATAATCATCTAGATTTACAAGGAACAGACCTATTAATAGTATAATTTGCACAAAGGCAACTCTCAAGCAGAAGAAAGACAAAAATATAACAAAAGAATAGTTCTCTGCCAATTATTTCTCCTTCTGGTAATTAATGTATGAGAAAAATAGATTGAACTTGAACAAGAGCACACAAGGCTGAACACTGGGAGAATTTCCCTAAGTTTTGCCCATGACAGTATCTGGTGAATTATGTCTCCCAGTCCTTACCTCAACTCATGAGCCTCTTCAGTTTTCTCTTCCCTGTCCAGCTGAGGAGGAGACTGATAGAGAGGTTTTGGTGGGTACCCAGTGTCCAGCCAGAGACAAATCACCACAGGGCCACAAAGCCAACCAAAGTGCTCGAGCACCTCTCCTATGAGGAGAGGCTGAGACAGTTTGGGTTGTTCGGCCTGGAGAAGAAAAGATATTGGGGATATCTTATAACAGCTTTTCAATACCTGAAGGGGGCTACAAAGAGAGTTGGAGCACATGTAGTGACAGGGCAAGGGAGAATGGTTTTAAACTAAAAAGAGGAGACATGGATGTTAGGAAGAAGTTTTCTTTACTCAGAGGATGGTGAGACCCAGGCATAGGTTGCTGGAGAAGTTGTGGATAACATATCCCTGGCAATGTTCAGGGTCAGGGTGATCACCTCCATGGGGCTTTGAACAACCTGGTCTAGTGCAAGGTGTCCCTACTCGCGGCAGGGATATGATGAACTTTAAGGTCCCTTCCAAGCCAAAATATTCTATGATATTTGCAGCTACCAACTTTCTCCCTTATTTTCTGTATAGCAGTGCTCCAGCCAATCTCCCCTATCAGGATTGTGCTTGACAAAGTCTAGCACAGGTTAAGAGCTAAGAAAATAGCAGAAGTCTTAGAATTTACAGACTTGTCTTAATGTTGATTTACTGGTGTCTTTGAAACACAGACATAACTACCTGATGAGACAAATCAGAGATGCAGTTTGTTTACAGTTGTTAAGCTGCTACCATTTCTTTCCTGTATGTCTGTGTTTTGAAATTCACAGATGGAGTTGTGATACTGGAGTTCCTGGGGGTCTTGGAGTTTCCCAGTGTGTAACAGATCTGTTCATGTCAAATCTTTATCAGCACCATGCTGTGGACTCTGCTGGGAACCAGCTTCGGCAGTTTATCAATATTATGAAACTAAGGGAAGATACCCTGCTGTTGAGCATCTTTCCACCACCTGCTTTCTCTTTCCATGCCTACATCTTTCATAGGCCACTACTTGCTCTACTGAGATCACCACGAGGTCCTCCTCCATCCCAGAATGAATATTCTATTGACTCTTCCAGACAGATTCTCTTACCACCTCTCCAACGTTTTCAAAGTGCTCCTTCAAAATAGGGTCTGGCATGTATGGTCTTCTGTTCCAACAGGATGTTGAGAACAAAGAGCGTGTCACAATGAGTCACCACAAACTGATGACAAAAAAGCCCCATCAACGTCCAGCTGCCTGAATCCAGAAGGTCCAAAGATAGCTTCATTTTGTGTTCTCTAATGAGCTGCTTGGACAGAAGCCTTTGGGTACAACTATCAAACGTTTTCCCATGCGTTATTACCTCCTGTCAGGTCTCTGGGCATTAGCAATCACACCACATCCCAGCTCACAGGTATCCAAATTTGGAACCTCTTCATTCTATGTACTGTAAAATACATTTAAAAGGGTTCCATGCAGAAAGGCTTTTGGCCACTGCATAGACTTAAAATGGATACAAGAATTTACACCATGACCATGATCTTTTGCAAAATAGCTTCTGGCTTTTAGAAAAAAAAATAAAAAACATTAAAAAAAAAAAAAAAAAACCAAAAAAAAACCAAACAAACAAAAAAAAAAACCACCCCACCCACACTTTGCTTCAGATAGCAAATTATGTAAAAATGTTTCTATAACATGGGGATAGGCATTCACTGCCATTAAGCCTTTAGATTAACACTTATTTTGGTTATGCTGCTTCAACTTCATGCTCTTCTTTCTATTCTGTCATGTTGGTCAGAGTTGCTGACAGGGTGGATGGATGTGTTTGGTCACAAATTATCAGGGAGATCTGTCTGTGACTTCTTCATATGGAAGGAGTGGAAGGTAGAAGTTGAGCAGGATATTTTGGAAAAAACAGAAGTAAAGTTGTGACGAACATTAGGTGTACGTTATGGCAGAGAGTTTCAGTAAGATGACACTGCTTTGAACAAACTCGTTTCTAGGTTTCAGATAAATTTAAATTTTCCTGATGAACACCACCAGAGCTTGCAGCAGCCTGCAGCTCGGTCTGCTAAGGTGACTGAACTGCCTGGAAGGAGAAGACCAGATTTCATTTAGCTGATCCTGATTTCCCTTCCCAAGTACAGTAATTTCATGACTATAAGGTGCACCCTTTTGACTAAAATTTTCCCCCGAACCCAGAAATGCGCCTTATAGTCAGTGCGCCTTATATAATGTACAAAGTTGCCAAATTTGCCAACCCAGAAGTGCGAGCCCGCAACAGTCTCCAGCCAAGCAGAGCCCGCCCAGCAGTGGCATTGGGCCAGTGCCAGGCCAGGGTGAGCCCGACGGCATTGGGGCAGCACCAGTGCGGGGGGAAAGCTGGCAGTGGTGGCAGAGTCCAGGTGGATGGGAGAAAAGCCGCCAGCATCGGGGTTGTGCCAGCACAGGGGAAAAGCCCAGGGGAGCATGGGGCTCCTGGAGTGCCAGTGGGGCATGGGGCTCCCGGAGCTGCACGGGGCTGCCGGAACACCGGGGCGGTGCAGGGAGGGAGGGAGCAGGCTGCCGCAGAAGCTGCAAACCATGGCAGCTCCATGCTGCTGTGAGCCACTGCTGCCCCGAGCCACCCCAAACTGCCACCGCCCGGAGCCCCACCTCGCCAGCCGGCACCAGGGGCAGGAGGGAGTGCCGGGGCCCACGCACAGGGAGGGCGCTTGGGACCGCATTTAAAGGCTACACCAATCTGTGAAAAATGTTTACAAATTGAGCACCTTCCAGTAAACTCCACAATCACAGGATTCCGTTACTAATTAGTTACTTTGTTGTGCGCAGCACGTGTCTTTGCAGCAAAAAAAAAAAAGTGCCCTATAGTCCCGTGCGCCTTATATAATGTACAAAGTTGCGAATTTGTCGACTCCTGGAGGTGAGCCTTATAGTYCAGTGCGCCTTATGGTCGTGAAATTACTGTATTCTCAAAGGAAAGCAAACAAATAATGAATTACATATTCCTTAAGCAGGGAGGGATTTGGGGACATGCCATGGAATTCAGGGCATGCTCAACATAGGTGGGCAGCTATTGGGCAGGGAATTGGTGATGAAGCCTGACAAAGGTGAATACCCCAAGCTCCATCTCTTGCTCTTAATTTACTGTGTCTTACCACCATTGGCTGAGTAAAGGGAGAGCGCACATAAAATCACAGATGCCCAGATCCACCCCAGCTCATGCAGAGATCAAATCCAAATCACAACATCAAAGATGCTTTCGCTTTCCTAAAAAGAGGAAATATTATTTGATATGAGGTAATCATTACACTCTCTTAAAAGCTCCCAAACTGCCCAGAACAACACAGGATACACTCTGACACTTCTAATAGACCAGAGCATTAATAACAGGCAGGGACTAAGCAAACGCTCATCAGATTAAAACACTGGAAAACTTCCAGCAGATGCTTGATATGGATCTTGCTGAAATACATATGACACAGACATACACTCCTGCTTAGCAAATGATATCAAAGTAATAAATTAAAGATGCACTTCATATTCTCCACTGTCTGCCTAATAAGCTAAATCACTTTAAAGGTCTTTATTTGCAAGGCCTATGACTGGCCTGAGAGCTTTTATCCTGTCCTCTTCTCTTCCACTGGGAGCTACACCAGGCTTGAAAGTTCAGTCTTGGCAGAGAGAGGCCAGCCTAGGTTTGATGGCTACTGAAGAGCCTCTTCTGAACAATAAAAATCTCTACTAGGAAAGTGTGTCACTTATTGAGTAGATGAACTTCTCATTGAATAGCAAGTCTTCACACTTACAGATTTATTTCTGAAATTAGAAGGTAAAGAAAAGAGTTGCCCTGGTTTTGGCTGGGATAGATTTCTCTTATTTCCACAGTAATAATGCATCACTAAAAGGTGACTTTTTCACCGACATATTTTTTCAAAGTTTCAAAACTCAGCTTCATGCCTTCATCTATAGATTCATAGTAAAAAACTGGGGGAAAGTGAACTTTTCTCATATGCATTTTAAAATGTTTATAATATTCTACAAATACTTTTTTAACATAAAAAAAGGATACTACCAAAACTGATAATTTGTTATCTGTATGCAAAACAACAACGAAAGCAGTATTTATGATACTTTACACATGCTGTATATGCACAAAACACTCCAAAATAATCCATAATTATTACTTTTATTGCTTCAATAATAAGAAGAAATAACTTGCATTGTCATTATTTACCATTTTAGCTATTACTGAAAGTACAAAAGATATTGAGTAGAGTGTATATTTTTGTGAAGAAAATATCTGTCTTCTGCTTCCAGATACATTACCCAGTTGTCCCCTGTGTAAACTCTATGAGGCAGAGACAGGCACAAACACAGAAATTATGGACTAGGACACATTTAGATGAATTGCTGTTTGTAAACCTCCTCCATCTTGGATTCAGATTCTTTAGAAGTCAATACAATAGCTGTAGGATTCCAAAGGGAAAGGAGACTGATGAAAGTTGAATTCATTTTAGCTACATTATACAACCTTCAGACAATTTCTGAAGAAAAATAAATCAATCAGCAAGCTGGAAGAGTAGGGGAATTATTGGTTTTTTTAACATATAAAAAAGAGAATGGAGGAAAAAATGGAAGTTAAAACTATTCCAAATTTATTTTGAAGAATATATTTCAAAGTTACCTTAACACATTTTACAAAGATGAGGTAGAGAGAGCTGAAACACCACAAAAGGAAATGCACGCATTTACAACCATACAAACAAATACACACTGAGTAAGAATTTGCTAAAGGTTGTTGGAAATTACTAGTATTACAACTGAGATGGGGGAAAAATAGAAAAAATAATTTACAGACTATTTTCCCTAGTGCCCAAATTATCACAGCTCAGACAACAGTATCAGTATCTGTTGTGCTGTAAATAAAACAGCCTAAACAACAAAACTGAGAAAGTTTATCTAGGAAAATTATTCTAATTTGTGACTCAGTAGTAGACATTTCAAAGCATCAGTATGCAAAGCAAAATCAAATGTTGCTATGTTCCCTAGCACCTGTTCATTTCATCTGTTCAATTCCTTCTAATGACTGCAGTTTCAATCTTTCAACTCAGTAACTCGCTCCAGAAGGGCTCAAACACCAGTCCCCAACTTTGAAGCTTGTCAGGACAAATCTGCTTGTCACCTGCCCAGTGATTTTCATGTGGACTGGAGGTTTATACAGTTAGCAGGAGTGAAAAACTCCCGTCAGTTCCCATGGAGTTGTTTCTTCTTTCCTCTTCTGTTGATATCTTACTTATTTTCTTAACCTTTTTGTAGATGCTTTGTTCTCACTCTTCTCATACTGTGAGAAATGTCAGATTTCTATTTCTAGCAGGATGCAAAATATTGCAGAAATCCAGGATGCTCTATCCTAAAAAAATCCCAGATGCCGAGAGATCTTCATTAAAGTCTCTTCAGGACTTTGTGACAGTCCAGCTATTATTCTGCAGAGGTCCACACACATGGATTTACAGCAGGAGGAGAGTTAAAAGGAGCTTTCATACTCCACATCTCACTGTGAAACTACAGCTGTTGACTTGTCCAGCCCCAGCACAGAGCAGGAGGATCCAGCATTATGCACTTTTTGGTTGTTATGTTCTTGTAGGCTAGGCCCACACTCAGATGAATGCTGTTTGCTCATGGCTTAAACCCAGCCAGCAACCAAGCCCCACAAAGCCACCTACTCACCCCCTCACCAGCAGGATGAGGGAGAGAATCAGAAGGGTAAAAGCTGGCAAACTCATGGGCTGGGGAAAAGACAGTTTAATAGGGAAAGCAAAAGCTACATAAAGCAAAATAAGGAATTAAGCCATTGTGTCCAATGGGCAGGCAGGTGTTCAGCCATCTCCAGGACAGCAGGCTCATGTCAAATGTAACAGCGACTTGGGAAAATAAATGCCATCACTCCAAATGTCTCCCCTTCTTTCTTCTTCCCCCACTTTTTGTACTGAGTATGATGGCACATGGTCTGGGATATCCATTCGGTCATTTTGGGTCACCTGTCTTGGCTGTGTCTCCTCCCAACCTCTCATGTACCCCCAACTTCCTCACAGTGTGTCAGTACAAAAAGCAGAAAAGGCTTTGGCTCTGTGTAATCACTGCTCAGCAATAACAAAAACATCTCTGTATTATCAACCCTGTGTTCAGAACAAATCCAAAACACAGCTCCACACCAGCCACTGTGAAGAAACTTTACCCCAGCCAAAATCAGCACAGGTGCTTTACAATCCACGCTGTCTAGAAGCCACACACCTAATTTTAGTAGACACAAAGAGACCTGAGGGACCTACTGAGAGGTTGTGCCTTTCAAACTGCAAATGCAAATGTAACAGCATGGCTTATGGGCACATTGGCTGAGCAACATGTGCAGGCAAGGGACCATGCAAACATAACCTAGCCTAGAAATATTGCGGGCTCATCGTGCTCAGGGTGGTCTTCTGTCCTGTTGCTAAAAGCTTCTAATTAGCTCACTGGCACTGAAAAACCATCAGACAGTAATTATCAGCCTTGAGGAAGCCAGATTGATGAGCCGTTTCCTATGAAGTTGTGAGCTTGGTTTGAGAAGCACGAGATTTTCAAAAGCTATAATGAACCTCTGGTTTTAACTGCCAGGTTTTGTTATCGAGCACATTGCATGATTGTTAGCCTCCTCCCAGGACATTTTTGCTATTTATTCTTCAATTCTCAGACCCAAGAGAACACAGCTGACCTCTAAGGCTGCAGTTTATTTTCTAGATTGAAAATTGAGGTTTGTGAGGATGTGTCATGTTGTTCTATCCTTTACACCAGCACTGGGTGTCCATCAGTTCACTAGATTTCATTTGACTTCGCTACAAAGTGTGAGATTCCACCACCCAGACTGGTGAAAATTAGACCCTCTGAAGGGAGAGTCAACTTTGAAGAGACCAGCCTCCTGCATTCTTCCTCTGTTAGGTTCATTAAGCTCAGTGGGATGGGTCTCACCCTGTGTGTTTGTCAATGTGTTTTAGAAGAGGAGAGGCTCTTCTCAGCTCTCCCAAAATGGCAGGCTTCACATGAAATCAAATCCTGAAGCAATTCCATAAGTCCCACATCAAAACACATATACTGAAAATGTTCTTATGTCACTTCCCTAGCATCAAGATTAACCTCATGTCCTACTGAAGTAGGTATTGCCAAGACACCTACTTAACCCAAAGTACACGTCAGTGCTCTCCTGATTACAGATGTGTTTCTGCACATGCAGAAGAGTTTTCTTGGGTGGGATCTTCTAGTTTTAAAAAATGTCTTTGTCCTTAGTGGAAGTGCAATTCAGGACTGTAAGACTGTATCACAGAGCCTGCTGCAAAAATTATATGGCTTCCTATGAGATCACTGGATTTTCAGTTCAGCAGAACCTGTGTTATAGTAAATTTGTGTGTTCTTACAATCTAAAGGCAATTCTGCAGTGAAAAGGTTTGTCTGCAAAGTATTAAGAAGTACAGACAGTATAGACAATTTTTAAGTTGCTCCTTCGAAAAATATTTTTATCTGATGGCAATTTTGAGAGTTGAAACAAAGAATTTACCAAAATTCAGTAACAAACGTATTCTTTACCTGTATTAAATGTTGCAAATAGCACATAACTGTCACTGTTCAACAGAAACCCATAATAAAAGCAAGGAGCAATCTTTTTTTTCCCACTATGTCTTCAGGTCTTACTTTGTTTTGCTGTACCCTCTGACCTCTCTTGTATTCAATATTTCTGTAATACTTATTCACATAGCAGCTTGTCCATCAAATTGATTTACGATACAGTAGAGTGTAAATAACCAAGTGATAATTTTCTATACTTAAAAAATACCCTGTCAAGGACCAAATTCAAAGTTTCCCTGATGACAAAGGGAACATTTCTACTTTAACCACTGAACATTAAACTGATCTTAGTTTATTGTTTTTGATTGTTTATTGTTATTGATTTTAGTTTATTGCTCTGTATCTTTGTTTATTGTTCTGGAGCAAACCTACAGCCAATGTGAAAAAGTACAGGTCTAGCCCTGAAAGTTACTTTATTTTAAGAGACATTCACACATAAAATTTACACAATCTTTTCCTTTTCCTTTAGAAATGTCCTGTTGATTAAACTGTACAAAGCCAACATTCAGCTGCTCACTCCTGGTCCTGTATAGCAGAAAAAGACACAGAAGTTTTCAGCAACAGATCATAGGATTGCAACCATAGTACGGAAAGACCTGTACAGTGACAAGGATCAGAGGAACTACATTGATTTATCTGCCTAAATCCCCTCCAGCTCTCAAATGAAATACGGTGTAAGTCAGAGCAGGACAAGTTCATATTGTCTGTTCATAAATCTAGGACACATGCTAAGAGATTTTTTTGGCTATTCACAGTCAACCTCAAAGAAAAGGAACTCACTTCTATTCACTTTTCCTTGAAGACTGTGTTATTAGGACATCTCAGATTTATGAGCTTGCAATTCTTCTGCCTCAAAATTGATTTACTCTGCTGCCTGACAATAACGTTCACATGGTGTCACTGAACCAATATGTAAGACTTTGGCTTAATCCCAAGGTTAATGAGCCCAGTTTCTGGTGTTATTTTGGGCAAGGCTTTGTCCTACCCCTGCATGCAGCTGAGAAGACCTTTGCATCAGCCTTCATGCAAGGAAGGGCTTCAGCTAAGTTTTTGTCATCAAATACTGCCTCAAGCCTTGACAACTTGGAAACCAGCTCTCTGCTACTATTACCTCTGAATTATTACTCTTTAAACCTAATTATTAGTTATACGTGGGGCATCCCCACGTATTGCCAAAGGAAATTAAAATTGTTCTACATTTTCAAAAGGGAGAAGATGAAGCAGTTCAGCACAGGATGTAAGAATATACCAGACTAAGAATGTATTTCTCCATCTAGCAGTTTGTTCATGGAGATTTTTATTCCATTGCTGATTGTATTTAGCTGAGGATGTTTGCAAAGATTTCTTTCTGTCCCGGTTAAAATGTAGACTCTGCATAGTCAGAGCAGTTGCTCTCATAGAGAACGTGCCCATTCAGAGACTGGCAGACAAGAACAGTGCACACTACTGATGTCTTTGTACATCCAAGAAGTATTGAGACATTGTGCACCAAGGTCTTCACCTGCAGGCACCTTCTTCTGCTCACTCCATCAGTCTGTGTGTGGTAAGAAGGCAGTTAATATATCTTTGCAAGTTTGTTTCTGAAGAAAGAATCCCCAAGGGGAAATGTTAATCAACAAATTCAGGGTTGTGTGACGCTCTGAAAGTCGATTTGCTCAACACCTTCCTCTGCTCCCTCAGCTGTAAGTAACCACCAGGACAACCTCTCTAAGAGGCATGGCCTGAACCATCTGTAATACTGTCCTAAGACAGTAATCCAACAAATTCCCAAAGTGACCTTTTCCAGTTCACATCTCTGTGGTTTTGTTTTGGTTTGGTTTTTTGCTGGGTAAATTGGTTAATTCCTACACTACAACCCAGTTACAGAGAATAATGATCTACCTTGTATCAATCAGTTTAAATGCTGGAAAAGGTTGCAATTTCTGCTCACTGACCTTCTGTTCTAGAAAAGGATAATTTGTTCAGGGTTTCTTATACAACCCAAAGTTTTTAGCATTCTCACTACTATTTTCTGTATGTTTCCTATGCATTCTCATTCTACTTTACTGGTGCTTTTGATACTAGTACTCCAGTTGATGTCTCACCAGCACAGTAAAGAGACATACATTTATTTCCAAGTGCTTTGCACATTACGCTTTTTGTAATCCATTCCCAGAAAGGATCCAGCTTATGCTTCACTCCAACTCTCAAATGCTGTTTCACAGTACAGCTGCACTGGCAGATATTTCTCATTTGATAGCTTTTTTTCCTTTCTTATCCACAGTTCTTTGCTCTTGCCTTGGTTGAACTCCCTCTCGTTGATTTTGGATCACTTCTCCAAAATATCTAGATTATTTTAAATTAAACCTGGCCCATCAAAGTACTTCCAATCTGTATCAAATTTGTTTATTTTAAGAAGATTATAAGCATTTGTCAGACTCCATCTTCCGAGGCATTCACGTCTACACTGAGTAAAACAGACAGACATCCACAAGACTGTACTTAAAATGCACTACTATTTTAAGATGGAATTATTCTAAACAGTTTTTGGATCAAATTTAATGCAATTATTCACCCCACTCATCATTATTTCATCTAAACCATTCCATGACTTGCTTATGCATGTTCAGGTCAAGATATATCACACCTTTTAATTCCCCTTAATCAGCCATATACAAATGTTTTAACATTACATGTTGTTGGCTAATTCGTATTAGCTAATTCATATCACCAAATTAATGTCTGTATGGGCCTTTAAATTGCTTTATTTAGATATGGTGCTTAGGGACATAGTTTAGTGGTGGACTTGGCAGTGCCTGGACCCCACTGAGGAACTGAGAGCATCAACTTGCTCCATGTAACCTGCTCTGCTTGTCTCTTTCCATCTGGAGTCATGCAGCCTTTTCTTGATGCCTTTCACAAACCTCACCACTTGTCAGTTTGTGCAACAGCCTTTCTGTTCTTCCCTCTATGTACTTTACACGGGGATAAAAACAACTACCCAGGGAACAGGGTTCAATATTTGGGCAAGGACAAGTACATATTTGAGAACTTCACCCCAAATGCACCCCAAATGAACATTCTGGTCTTCCATTCCTATTGTTTTCCAGTTACTTTTCCCAGGTTCCATACACATACCAAGGGCATGCTGCTTTCAGCAGTAATCTGGACACAGACTGCTGCAGATGAATCTGTGGTGCTCAGCTGTCAAAACACAGCTAAGGTAGAAAAAATTCCCCAAATGTAGCTTGCCATGTAAATTCATGTGGGCACAAGTGAAGTTGCATAGGCTCGTTTATTGAAATATTAACCTGTACTGTAAGACGAGAAATTTTAGCAATAGAGCCATGCCTTCTGTCTGGCCAGAATGCATCTGAAACAGCAAAGGAAGGACACTACTGGCACAGGGTATGTTAATAGAATTAGAATTTTAGAATTAGAATTCAGGCCAAGTCTATTATCTATGCAGATCATTCTGTCAGTCTTAAATTGTAAAATCTGATCTTCTTTAAATTATGCATTATGCAGTGGTTACATGAGATGCAAACACCTAAAGTTTTGCTGATCAACAACTCTTGAGGACATTTTTCTACAAAGGTTTTACATGGAAAAAAAAAATGTTTTGACAAACCAGAACCTTTATGTAGGCACATATCACTTGCAGTGAAATTTCACTTGGCAAAAAAGAGGAAAAAAAGAAAGTCGGTCCTCTTGGGATATTCTGCCAATCAAGTTCTTTCAATACTTTTCAAATCCCTTCAAACCAGGTTTGAAATTTCAGCTTGAAATGACATCTGGTTTTGCAATGTCATGGTATTAAAAAGCAAAAGTTACTCAAGGCATTTTAGTGTCACCGCTAAACTGAAATACACAAGCAAATTTCCAAATATTTCTTAGCTGTTTTTTGTGGAAACTGACAGTTTTAGTTAAAAATAAATTTCAGCATTTTTCAAACTCCTGCAAAAAGGACAATCTGGTTCTCTTCTACTCTTCAGTGGGAATGCTTCAAATAGCATTTCAGTAAAAATATATTAGAAAGACATTAATGAACTCTACAGTTTCAATGTCCTCAGCTGAACAATAGCTTCTCATTTCTGACATGCCTATTGTGGCCCTCTGTACCTACAATTTTGTCAGTCAAAAACTGACTTTGAGACCTGCTCCTCAAAAGATCTTTATTTTCATTTTTTTTCATGGAAAAAAAATCAGTTTTTCTTCATTTATACTAAGTCACACTCCATCTTCACACACCTAGAACAACTAATTTCTAAAGATATTTTAATTCTTAAATTAAAATTGTTTATTTTAATTTTATGCTATAATTAATATCCTTTGTTCTTTGAACTAGATTACATCTTCAAACACCTTTTGCTTCCTCTGAAGAGGACAGAATTCTCAACCACCAATGAAGAGAAGAGCTCTGAAAAAAATTACACAGGGATGGGTTTGTAACACACAAAGAAGCAGAATAGCCTATGTTTGCATGACACGAAGTCCAGATTTGTAGACAAGACTTGGACAACAGCACAAAATACCTATGGGTATTTCATTTGCCCTTTGTTTGTTTGAGAAATTCTTTTCAGGCCCATTCATGAACTCTACTTATTTACCATTTCTTTGCAGTTCAAGCTAAATTTTCCAGAAGTCTCCTATTAAATTTTTCTAACACAGAATTTTTTCTTGTTTCTTTAAATAATTCTATTTTAAAGAAAGAACATTGCCTTTCATTTCCAAAGAAAATCTAAAATATAAAAATAAAATAAAGAGCTGACTATCAGCTATTTTTAAAAAGCAGAGACTAAAGCACAACTTTGATTTCCTCTTTCAAGTGGGTGGAATTCATTTTTCATGAGAAATGTTTTCCATTCAGACACTAGCAAAATATATTTAATGCTATTGTAATTACAAATGGATTCATTTCCATCCTGCTCCTATTGACACTCATTTATGCAACCTGCATAGGAAAAATAATAAACGCAATTTTAAATAAGCTGCTACAGTTTAAGTCTGAATAAAAAATCAGACAGGTAACAAACACAAGTAGCTGTTAAAGATAAAATATGCAATTACTGCAAATAACATTTTAGCAAGAAAATATTTCACCATATTTATTTGATATTCCAGTAACTGTTTAAACAACCTCTGCTGAGCACTGGGGTTTTTTATTTCTACTCCAATTATGGTTCTGGCTGCCAAATGATGGTGAATCACCAGCACTGGGTTCAGAAGTTCAGACTTCCCCAGTCAAGTGTCCGAGCTGTTCACTGTACATCTGCTGTCAACAGCAGGGGCTCTACCAAAGAGCAAGGTGCAATCATCACTTGTCTAGACTAGATGATCTTGGTTCTCTTGGACCAGATGATCTTTAAAGACCCTTTCCAATCCAAACCATTGCACAACTCTTGAAGAAAGCAGCCAGCACACAGGCTTCCAGCACAAGGGCAAAGCTGACTTTTGCTGCAATTGAGTGATGAGCTTTCATCCTCTTCCTTTGTTTTGATAACAAGCATCTTACACAGTCTTGCAAACATTGTGCATTTGTATCTAATTGACCTAGAGGTGCTTAAAACACTGTAAATTCTAGAAACCTTGAACTTCAGGAAAGCATGGACAGCCATTGACGTTGTCACACCGCCTCTCTCTTGACTTTAATCGCTACTGTTTAAAACCAGTCACTGAAGACCTTCAGTGTTTATTTGCTTGTGTGAATGACTCTATTCACCAGTAACATAACAATCTCCCTCACCACTCTCTCCCAAAATAAAGCAGAATTAAAAGTCCTTAAAAGATACTTCAAAATAGAGAAGCCTTTCTTCCCTCTGTAAGAATTTTCTTTGTCAAATCAATTCAAAACGCTGTCACTCTCTTGAGTTTCCCAAGCCTTTTACAGGCTTCTTGGCAGAATAGATAGGTGCATTTTCTTTTGTTAACAAACAGAGTAATTTTGCCAGAAAATTGTAACAGATTCCTCTATAGCTTAGGAATGGCACTGTAGCATCACAAAGGAAGATCGGAAGGGTTTAGGGAGTTATAAGATCGAGATCTACATTGACAAATATATCTAAAAGGTATCTTAAGGACTGGCAACAAAAGCCTACCCTCATAAGTATACTTCTCAGTGTGCAATCCTCTTTCAACCCACTTTACAATTCATTTAACTTTACACCACTGTGATTGTGCAAGGAGGTGAGAAATCACACATGCATTACAAGCATACAGCCCTGGAACTCTGGCTGCTGATGGAAGCCTTCTCGAGGTTTTTTTGCCTTTCGTCTCTTGGGTGCTCAAGGGCATCTAAGGAAGCATTGCATACCCATGGGTACATGTCTCACATGTAGATAGTTTAGAACATGCTGCCCATCACAGGATTTGGTTATTTAAGCACTAAGTATGTGTTACAGCTGCTGACTTCATCAATGTACCAGTGCCTTTCTAAACGATTTAGATTTCAGCATGTCTTGAAATGCCTGGCTGAACTGAGACTCATGAGAGCCGTTTTATCAGAAAGTATCAACAGTAAGTTTGCTGAACTGTTTCAACAAAAAACAGACATTTAAAAACCCTTTAGGCAAGTCAAGAACGCAGTGATAAGCTAACAATCCGCTTTGGTGTCCATGCCCACATTTCTTTCCACTCCTCCAGGTATGTCCAGAGCCCCAGGATTCCTTCAGGGGAAGTCTGCAGCTCACAAAAACCACTTCCAGGTGGACCTAAATGGCCAGCTAGTTCCACAGGCAATGTCCTGGCAGAGCTGCCTGCCCAGCACACACAGACAGCTGAGCTCTTGCCCAGGGACACGGGCAGGCATGGCAGCCTTCCCCAGCTACTGTGCCAGCCTCCGGGATCTTCCATCTTATCCTGGTATAACAGACAGCATCTGCCATCATGGGATTTGCCTGTGCGACACAAGGCAGGGAGTAGCACCATCATTAGGTATGTTTTCTGCTCAAAAAAAGGTCTGTTCAGTTCATTTATGCTCTTGTTATTCCTTTGAAGGTCATTTCCATGTGCTAAATACCATACAACTATTTAGAAATGCTGGGTGTTTTAAACCTTTGGCTTTGAGTTTACGTGCTAATTTAACACATCAAAGCACATGTTTTCTCAGCAACTGTAAAGCTGTAGAATTACCTTTACAAATGTTGCTCAGCTATTTGAGTGCTGGCCCTGTTCCTTATTGCTTTGTTTTATTTCAGTGCTGCTGACAGCAACACCACATCAAATATTGGCCGTTCCATCATCAGTCAATTCAGCTGTATAGCAAAAAATTAATCCTGTTCTTGGAAGATTCAGCCAGCCAATGCTGTCTGGGATGTTTTTTCCCTTATAGATAACCTAGAATCTAACATGTGGTGTGCTACTCTTGTCTCACTCCCAATAAGTTGAAGGTAGGGATTTCTTCTTGTTCTGTGATTTTTTTGTAGTACATCTATGCTACAAATGCAGAGTTGCAAAAATGTATAAGTCAAGCACTTTAAACTACAATAGATTTCTTTAAGAGAAGCAATGCTTGGAGCAGGGTTTGTCTCACCCATCTGTAATTCCACAGGCAGAGAAAGGGACTAGAGCAGAAACCCACAGACTTCCAGATATAAGTGATGGCTACCAAAATGCTCCAGACCAGCTTGTTGAGAACAAACCCTAGGAATCATTTTCAGCTTTGCACAGGACTGGCTGCGTATCACAATATCTGTCCCTGAATA
The DNA here is from genome assembly GCA_013186435.1 of Turdus rufiventris. NCBI lineage: Eukaryota > Metazoa > Chordata > Aves > Passeriformes > Turdidae > Turdus > Turdus rufiventris. The sequence continues at coordinate 1,380,727 of PYHW01010739.1, forward strand.
TGCAGAGGCACAGATGATTGCAAGGCCTGGGGAGGAAAACCAGGAGTTTAAAGTCTCTCCCTTCTTTCACTATGTTAAAAATGTTCAGAAATTTAAAAATACCATGTGCCCTTAAGGATAAAAATGAACTTGCTAGAAAAGAAGTGCAAAGCCCCAGCTCTAAAATAGATGTATAAGGGAGCAGATATCTTGCAGAGAAAGACCGGTGAAACTCTTTAGAGAATTTAAAGTTAAATTCTCTATAATTTAATCTATAAATTCAGAAGGTTTGACTATACTAACAGATTTGGTCTCTTCCTTTTGTTATACTTACAACTGTGATACTTGTAAAATTCTCAGTCACTGTGAAAGCTGATTTGAGATAATAATTTCATTAATTAATGATACAAATGCTCCCTAGTGAGATAATAAAAGGAATTGGAAATATGCAACTTCGACTTCATTGTTAATAAAACCTTTTCACTAGATCTTGGCCAATATAAGGAATCACAGACCCTAATTAAGCAAGATATTTGAATGTGTATGCCTAACTTGGAGATATGAATAGCTCTATTAGCTTCAAAGAAGCAACATGATAGAGGAAAGTTATTAATTGGCCTAAAGTTAGGCACATGATTGGGTGGATGAGGGCCATGGCAGATCAAATGATGTGTCTCTAGGGTGATTTCAACTGCAGTAACAGACTTAAGCATGGGGTAGCTCCAGACTAAGCTGCACACTATTCCAGCGTATTTTTTGTAGCTCCCAGATCTGAAACCACCTCCTACATTTCAGCACATGAAACAAAGCTGCCCCTCCAAGATTCAAGGAATTCCAAGAAACTTCAGATTCAGATTCTGCATTTCTTGTGCCATCCTGTGCATTATTTGAACTTCTAAAACTCTTATGTCACAAGGCATGTGACAGTGGTGGCCAATGCTTGTAGGAGTGGTTGACAGACATTGAATCACACTAAGGTGGAGACTGGGGAGGGGAGGCAAAGGAAAGGGGCCTACAAACACACACCTTCTTTCCAGGATTAGCTCCTATAAGAGGCAGCATCCACTCTAAGGTTCAAAATGCTTCTTATCCAGATGGGGACAAAAATTATCAAATTCTACCTCTGAAAATCCTGTAGTAAAGATCTAGACCTAGGCCAGCCTATGTGGAGGGAGAATAAATTAAAACAAATCCAAACCCAGTCCACAGATCAATTGGCATTTATGGAAACAAGCCTATTTGTTTTCTTTCAGGGTCTGACCTCTCCTTTCCAAGAGTACAGGTAAACAGGGCTAACCAAGCACGACATAGATGCTTTGCCACAAGCAGCCTCTCTTTATTGGACTCCAGTCTGAAATGGTGCCATTGTCTTTGACAAAGTGCTTTATTTTTATGTAAATGAATTTGCTTGTATGACAGAAATATATGTAAATGCCAAAACTGAATCTAATTGTCTTAGAAAATAGGTCATTTATTTCCATTTTATCTTCTAGTTAATAGCATAAGTCTTCAAATGTTGCTTTCCCAACAGAAGACATCAGAGGCTGTTTTGCAGTACCAATTAGCATTAGAAGGCCTTACTCTTGATCCAGTACAATGACAAACCATACAGGGCAACTCTTCTGTCAGTGAAGAAATTCAGACTGCGTCTTGAAACATCTTGGCATCCACAGATTATTGCAGAGTCATGTGCATGGCTCACCGAGGCTTCAGGAAACAGAACAAGTTCTTTGTTGTCCTGCAGGTCTAATGTCTGTCAGGAGAAAAGCTAGCAGTGGTGGGAGAAGAGCAATGATAACTAAAGCCAGAAATCAAAACCAAACTCTGACGTTTAACCTCAGGAGTCAAAGAGAAAGGAATATTGTCAGTGCCCATAAAAAACTGCCTTCCTATCCCTGGTGGTCTTCAAGAGAAGGAAGAATTAGCCATCTGTTGCTCATGCTAAAGACAATCCTAGCTATGCCATGTTTCAACAGGAAAAATAAGACAAATGCTATTCCTTTGTCATAACTGAGTGGTAAAAACCCCTTTTAACTAAAGGGTGTTAAATAAACTTCAATCAAAATAAAAGAAATATTCAGTAGCAAGAGCAAAGCATAGATAAATAACAGTACATCACAGTCCTGAAATGATTTTCAGTAAATCCACAGCATGACAAGGAACAAGGTCCCCACATCTGCCTCCCCCAGCACATATTTTACTCCAAATGGCATTGATACCACAAATGGGTATTCTCTATGACATTGGACCTGGAGTTTCTCAACAGTCATGTATCCTTCTTGTTAATTTTATTTTTGATCCCTGCAAGAGGTGAGATAAAGACATGAGGCAAGTGCTTTTAAGATTTAGTGCAAGAAGGGATACCCAGAAAGCAGGGAGAAAAAAGGAGACAATTAGAAGGTTACAATGAGGAAAATAGTAGTGAAAACTGGGGAGAAAGAGAAGCAAAGGGCAGAAATCTGAGGGCTATTTGAGAGAAAATATTTTTCTAATTGGATGTGGAAAGAAGCCATAAGTAAATAATAACAAGGAAGATTTTAAAATGTACATTGGCAGCTTGCATTGGCTGTTATATCTGTGAATTCCTGTGATTCAGGGAGAGGAGAGGGAGGAGATCCACTGGCTGAAAGAAGACCATCCCTACCCTCCAGGTGGGTGCAGTAGCAGCCCACCGCTCCACAAGGATTTGTTAACGCTATGGATGGCTACACTAATGAAAAGCTTGTCTGGCAGTAGGAAAAGGAGTGATGCTCTACCTCCCCCAGGACAGAGGAAGGTGGTAATTACTAGAGCTAATGAGTCCTGGCTCTGATTTCAATGGCATGTCATTATGTTGGCATAAACCCCAAAAAGGAGATTCAAACAGGGGAGAAAAGCATGGAGCAAGGATATCAGATGCAAAAAAAAAATTGTTGTTTCATATGAAAACCAAGAAATGAAAGATTGCATTACCATTAACGTAATTAACAGCAGCACAGCCATAAACTAAGACAAATCTTCTAATCTAAATCTGTAGCTTTACAAGTGTGTCATGTAAGCAGGAGCAGTTAAGAGAAGTGAACAACAGTAAAAACAGTTTCCTAATGGAACTAACTGTAATTCACTTGAAGAGCTAATCACTGCACATGAGATTATCTTCTGTGCTGCATCTAAAGCACTAGTTTGCCCAGAATTCATCTTTCAAAGGGGAATATAGTTTATTCTTCCAAACTGAGAGGGAAAAATGATAATTTGGTTAACCAGGTAGTCAGCCAAGCAGAAAAGGTCTTTAGAGAGATATAAAAACCCAGACAAGCAGTGGTCCAGGACAGACCAGGTACAAGCAGATTTATTCACTTAGTGCTCTGTCCAGGGATTGCTGTGGCATGGAATCCCACTCTCCTTGCTCACATGGAGACTTTCACAACCATTTGGAATAAAATCTGACTTAAAGTCAGAATTAGCTCTTTGCATGTGTCTTGGACCAGGTGGGATGGGACTTGAGCAACCTGTTCCAGTGGAAGGGGAGTTGAAACTAAATGGCCTTGAAGGACGCTTCTAACCTAAATCATTCTATGATTCTGTAATTTTATGATTTAAGCTGATGTCTGACTTTTAAAGACACTGCAGTATATACTTGAATAAGTATTTAGGCTGCAGGTTTTAGGAAAAAATACAGAAAATACAACTTTCAGTAGTCCTACAACCATCTTGCTTAAAGAAATTTAGAAGAGAGGAATAGTTTGGAGATACTGATGCTCCACCCAAAAGGCATCCCCTTCACAATGGATACATTTAGAGAGGTGCCAGATGAGGCTGAGTTCAGTTAGCCTACTCTGCAAAACCTGTAAATGAGCTCTTTCACATAATGCAATTTTTACTTCAGTACATAATTCTGAATTGATGCAAAATGGGCCTTCAAATTATCTCCTTTTGGCAGAAATATTTTGATTCTTTTTTGTTGCAGTTTGAAAACTACGTCTGCTTTATTTGCATCAGCTTATATTTGAATTTTTTTAGGGTTTGAGTTTGTTTATTTGTTCTATGTTTTTTAAATTTACAAACAAATCTGAGTGCTCTTGTTCTTTTCTTTCTGCTAATTTCCAGGAGAAGAAAAAAAAAAAAAGAAGTATGTTAAGGAAAGCAATCTTTTTTTTCCAGCAGTACTACAAATAAGTAACTGAGTTTATTGGTAGGCTGTTGTGAAGAGAATACCTTAGTCCTGCACTGATCATTGTTACTTCATTCAGCAGCCAAAGAATGGTGGAAATCCACAGGGTTAAAAGGCACAAAAACCAAATAGACATGTTCAATCCAGTGTTTGCACTCCAATTCTTTATTTAGCTACTTAGCAGCTGCTCTAGGAGCTACCTGGAATGTTCATTAGTGGATAGAGCCTTGCTCTGAGAGCAGTGCCTTTCAAAGGGAGTTCTGTGGGGCTGGTACAAAAGGTTCAGTGAGGATGAGTCTTTGTCTTATACTTTTAAAAACACAGGAAACGCTGTTCAAATAGACCTTACTGATACCCTTGGGATGTTTGGCCAATTGTGGTGTGCCCTATGGGCACAGAGGGGGAGCCACGTAGAGAGTATTGGTCACCAGCAAACCAGGAAAGCTCCTTGCAGCCATCACTGAGACATTCTGCTGATGAAAAATGAAGGATGAAATTAAAACCTTTACAAAAGCAGCCACCTTACTTTGAAACCAGGCAGCCCAGGTTAAAACAGCAGCATAGTCTCTGGGAGCAGGGTGTTTTTGACAGCCAGTATCCCCACGCGATTTCTCCGAGTCCCCACGAGTCCCCTGAGCTGCCATCACTAGGCTGTGAGCTGGCTGGTTTGAGGCTGCAAAAAGTTACCTGAAGCAGACACAGTTACAAGTTTTATTCATGAAGTCTCAGAGAGAAAGGGCAATTCTTTGTAAAGAATTTTACCTATTTTATCCTTTTTCCTAGTGTAGCCTTCAACTGGTACAACACTGCTCCAAAAACCACAAAATCAAAGAATTCTGTAATTATTTGGGTTGGAAGGGACCTTAAGGACAATATAGTTTCAGCCCCTCCCTGCTGTGGACAAGGACATCACTAGATCAGGATGCTCAGAGATCTATCCTTAAACACAGTGTCCTTAAACCCTTCTAGGGATGGAGCATTCACAGCTTCTCTGAACAACCTGTGCCAGTGCCTGTGTGTGGCTACAGTCACCCAAGCAAGGCCCCAGCCCTGAAGTACTGTAATTGTGTGTTTTATTGTGTATGATCTATTTTGTTGTATATTACATATTTGTACTTTAATTATGTATTCAGCTAGAGTAGGTCTGTACAATGTTCAGGGTCACCAAGAAGCCTCAGGAGAGTCCACAGACACCATTAGCAAAAGGCCTCCTCAGTCTTCCTCAGTCTGGGCATGAAGGACAAATGGATTTGGATTCAGACACAAAAATGCTGCCTAAGTCACACTTGGAGTGCCTAAGATGTTCAGGGAATTTTGTGCTGGGAAGGTTTGATTATGGGGTGAAGAGGCATCTTCCTTCCCCTGCAATGTGCTCAGCTTGTGCCGGTGATGGCAGGGGGATTTGTCACCACCTACACGAAGTTATTGTGCTCAAAGCACCTTGTTTTTGGGGACATAGGACAGAGAAATGCATGGAGCCTGTTGCTTTGAAAGCAGCAGTAGCTAATTTTGAGCTTTTCCATCTTATATTTCTATTTATTTTGTTTCATTCTGAGCCCCAGGTGCTCAGTTACCTGAGCCATGGACATGAAGGTGATGGTCACATGTGCTGGCAGCTCAGGTACCCTTGATCCTCCCAGCTGAAGGGTGCTGCCCACATGTGCCAGCCAGCACAGCAGTAGCTTAGCAACACTGCCCGCATCAAGGTGTGGACTTAAAAAGTCCTGCTTGTTTTTAACAAGAGAAATTGCAGATAGAAACAGTCATGGTGCAATTAATACACATCTGTCATTCCCCACCATTAATATCAGCCCTTTCAATCAAAAAAAAAAAATGGGAAGTGATTAAAAATCATATTTACAATTAAATAGAGAAAGCAAGAATGGCTTAGCTGGGTCAAAAGAAATCCATAAAACATGCAAACACTGCCCACAGTAGTGTAATTATAATTAATCAATAAAAAGTTGGTATAGACAAGGAGGATTTTTATTGAAACTATGTCACTTCACAGATCTTGCATTCCCAGCTTCAAAGTACCCAGCAGTATTTTACTATGGAATGTTGTTTATCTTGCAAGGCACTTGAAACAACATCCATTGTCAAAAAGCAGGCTGGGAAAATTACAGAGATAGAAAATTGCTTTACTGCATTAGCACTCCACTGAACACTTTCCTTATTAAAGTAATTAGACATTTAAGACAAAGAAATGTAAAGCCCTTGAGGTGTGCAAATTTCAAATGCAGTTGACATCATTTTGGTACACAATAGAATTTGATTAGTAGGTGCCACACACATACCCACTACAGAGCATGAGCAACATTCATGATAACAAAACCCAAGATAGGTAAACTCTTGGCTTTAGTGGTGTTTTAAAATTCAAAAGAAAAAAAAATGATTGGGTAATATTCTTCAGTGGATGCCTCCTGGGAATTTAAACTGGACTCATAATATATAATGGTAATTTTGAGTGGTGCTTGGCATGTTATAGTGCAGCGAATGCTGTTAGTGTAGCTATAGATGGAGAAGTGACCTGCTTTGGAAATGTTTTCACCTGGAAATTTTCTCTCTGGAATTGCAACCAAAGGGCAAATCAAAAATAAAAATCAGCACCCCTGTCAGCTTTCTTGTTTACCTTGGATAAAGTTACAGTCTCCTAGGTACTAAGTGGAGCAATTGGACCTGGAATTGGCCAAATTCTTGACAACATCACTTAAAATATTCAAATGTTTACTGCAATTTTCTTTTGCTAGTAGCTAGTGATAAAGTGTGTAATTATACGCCTGGGTTCTGTGAAGTGAGAGATAGTCATTCCAAGAAAACATTCAAACCATTCACCCGTGTAGTTGCTACACTTAAAACCACTCTGTTACCCAAAGGGGAGCAGCACCTACAAATTGATACAAATTGCTCAGAAAATGACCACACTCCTGATAAAATTTAGCTCCAACACTTGTCAGCAAAGTGAAAGGTGAGTGCATTTACAACTCACACGCCACTCCAACTGTTTGCTTTGTCCTTTAACATCCTTTGTTCTTCTATGCCTGTAATTAGGTTTCAGCAATAATTAAAACCAAGGAAAGCAAGGGCTTAGAAAATTTCCTGCTTTAATTGTATTCCTGAAGCATAAAAAAATACTTAATTTCTTCTTTAGAAGGTATAATAAACCCATAGTAATTGCTTACTGTATCATTTAACTGCCCTAATTATTGCAATAAAAAAATAATCCTTTTCTTTCCTAGAAAATAATTAGGTAAAGTGAAAATTCCAGGCATGAATTGGTATTTAGATCTACCCTGATGAATCAGCCACAGGTGGGATTTTGATGTTCAGGTGTGCATCTCCAAATCCATTTTGGAAACACAGCCCATAATAATGTAAATACAATGGCACATGCTAGCTATGCATACACAGAGATTTCCAAAAATACATATATATATGAAAGGATCTAGAAGGATCTCTCTTAGCTTCACTTTGAGCCTGCTGGAGATTCCAGTTCAGGAAAGCACCAGAGCTCGTATGCTGGAGCATTAATTCAGCCTCGTACCTAACCAGGACCTGAATTCAGTACTGCTCAGGAAGACACCTGAACTTCAACCCACACCTAAAATCTTGCCACAGCTGTGTTTTCCACTGCTGCCATCATGCTGGGAGATTATCTGGGCTCTGGCAGGGAACTGATGAACTGAGAAGCACAAACTGATCCCCAAAGGCTGGTGACAAGTTTACTTGGATAAGGAGCATGGAAGTGAATGCTGCATGTGCATTTAAGAAACACAGATCATTCACTAAAAAGCATAGAAAATGCTGATGAATGTTTTTTCCTAAGTGTGATTTTAAAATACCTTTTAAAAAGAGGATATACTTTTTTGAAGTTTATTATATGTATAAAATACAGAAATAGAAGAAGAAGAAATTCATCCTTTTCAATGGGATGGAGACACTGCATTTTACTGTAGCTAATATATTATCTTGTAAAAAGGAAGATTAATATTTTGCTGAATGTTAAGAAGTAGTAAATGCATTTAACATTCAGAGCATTAAAAAGAAAACTTAAAGATCAATAAATTTAAAACTTAAAAGCCTGAAAATTTGGTTTGTGCTTGTCCAGATTTAATTTTTTTAATGCTTTATTGCAAGCTGCAACTTTTGCAGCAACTGATTAGAATTGCTCCTCACACCAGCTGTGATCTGAGTTCAGACAAAGCCCCTAGAGGTCATGACTCTCCACATTGTGGTCTAAAGCACAGTAAAAGAAACCCCAGCTTCCTCTACATACAGATGAGTTTGTCACAGTCAGCCCAATTGGCTACCCCAGAGTGCTTGTGATCATACTTGACTGCTTTCTATATCAAATTACATCCCATTTATAAAGGTATACATCATTATAGCACTTTATCTGCTAGCAGGGCCAGATGAAACACATTTCTCCTTAAAGAAGATGCTTACCTTGAAAAAAATTTTGAAGAAGGATTTTATAAAAGACATCTTATCTGCACACAAAGAATAAAAATGGTTGTATTATTACCGTTGCTTTCCCCCCCTCCATAAAATAGCTTAAGACTTCTGCTGAACACTTTCAGGAGAGGGGAGGAGGCAGCTCTACTCACATATGACTGAAATTATGTCATTACATTGAGATGGGTTTCTTAATACCTACTCACCCTCCGGGTTCTTTTCCATTGTTTTTCTTCTGCTGACAAAGAAACAAGTCACCTACACCCTCTTTCAGGCTGTTTATCTCATTTATCCTCATCTTCCCACTGTTCAAGTCCAGGCTGCTTCTAGTCCTTGAGGTAAGGCAAAGCCACGTGTTTTTCCAGGCATAGGACAATAAATTCAAATGAAGAAAGAGGCCATTATAACTATTGCTTTCTAAAGTGCTTTCTCCTCCTTTTTCCCCTTGAAAATTTATGAATACAACATCCACTAAGAATTATGTTCACTGCTGGCTAACTCAAACCTGCAATGTGTTATTTTTAATGTAACGGGATTTTTTTTTTTTCTAATCTAGCTTTGAAGCTAACCCTCTTTTTGAGCAGGAAAATGGACTTGATTCCTCCCAAAATAACTTCCAATCTGAGGTATTCTGCAGTTCTGTTTGGGTTAGTGCTGGTCTTGCTGAAGCCAGTGACTGTATTTCAGATATGCCTTTTTTTGGATCAGTTACATGGAGAGAGGTGCTCATTCTAAGCAGGTCTGCATTAAGAGGAGCTGAGAAGAAAACAATATTGAACAGCTGCAGCAACTTGCAAGTATTAGTTGCTAAACCTGTGTCAAGAAAGATAACATGCAATCTCCAAAGTGGGACTGTTATGAAATCTTTTCCAACCCAGTTAGCTTCTGGTTTAAATTTGTTTTGTTACAGCACAATTACATTTCATCCATGCTTTTTTTATGCTTTTTGGTCTTCATGAAAAATTAGACACCAAGCTCAGACATAAACTTTCCGACGAAGCAAAGCACTTTCCTCTCAAACTGTTCACAATAAAATAAGAATACAGATGTTGCAGCATATAATGAGATGGGAAACAAGATGATATGTGTCCCTCATGAAATATCTGGTCTCAGTCCTTTTTAATAACTCTTGGCTGGGCTGCATGATTTATGGTAGAAAGCATCATCCTGCCAGCTGGTGCTTTGCACTCCATGCACAGGCCCAGGCTCTCCTGTTAAACTAATAGTGTTCCCTCATCTTTGTCTTCCCTGTCTCTCCACATATATCCCTACTCTAAATCTTTAGGCAGTGCAGTGCCCAGCACACTTTGGCACAGCTGTCCTGAGGCAGAGAGAGAGGTGCTCTGTGATGTATGCAGACAGCACTGTGAGCAATGTGACACAGCTCATGTGTCCCCCCTGACAGACATCATCTGCCATTCAGCTGCAAAAAGCACCAGCAGGAGCTGGAAGGGGAAGAGCTGATGGACTGTACATATTAGAAAGTGCATGCACCTGATGTTCCTGCTCTTGAAAAATTCCATGGATCCTTGAAACAGTGGACTGCAGTTTTTTAAGTCTTTTGTGCATACAGTTTCTCTTCTGACGTGCCAGCATTCTTTCAAACTCACTCTTGAAGCCTTAAATGAAAAGTGCTGCTTTGTTGGAAACCCCAAATGTGAGTAAGTTCATCAGACCCTCTCCCCTCCCTGCCTTAGTTATGCCCTTGGCTGTAAATGATGGCAGAGGAATCCAGGATTTCAAAAGCAAAAAGTTGCAAATACATTTCTGCTGCTTTTCTTAGCATGCAACTCTGCAAAAATACCAGATGGGAAGCAAGCCAGTAAATTGCTTTCCTGCTGTAGGTGCAAGGAAAAGAGGAGAGCAGAATGACAGCAACCGTCACTATTTGTGTCACCAAACCTTTGCAGGAGATGCAGCCTTCACACCTGCTCCTGCTCTGACAGTTCCGAATTTCTCCTGATTAGGAGGTTCACAATTATTTTGTGATACAAAAACAGATCTGTGCATGGATACAGACTCATCATAATGACTTCAGCATGTGCTGCTTTTTGCTGGGCTGGGGTAGAGCTAATTTTCTTACTAGTAACTGGTATGGTGTTGTGTTTTGAATTTGTGGCTATCAGAGAGCTGATAGCACAGGGATGTGTTTGTTACAGCTGAGCAGAGCTGACACGGGTCAGGGCCCTTTCTGCCTCTCACCCCACCAGAGAGGGGGCTGGGGAGGGGACACAGCCTGGACAGCTGAGCCCAACCAGACAAAGGGATATCATCACAGTCAGCATATAAAGCTGGGGGAAGAAGGACAAAGGGGGAGGATATTTGGATTGACAGCATTTTACTTTCCCAAGTCACTGTTACACATGAAAGCTCTGCTTTCCTACAAATGGCAGAACACCTGCCTGCCCATGGGAAGAGGTGAATAAATCCCCTGTTTTACTTTGTTTGCACTTGTGGATTTCGCTTCACCTGTTAAATTGTCTTTTTTACAACCCACAGGTCTCTGGGCTTCTACTCTTCCAATTCTCTCTCCCAGTCCACCAGGGGAGGTGTGAGTGAGCAGCAGTGTGGTGCTTAGCTGCCAGCCAGGGTTGAAATCATGGCGGGAGAACCAAAACCCTCATTCTTCAAGGTGTCGTCTCCAGCAGCATCCACAGGCTCTGCACTTCTGCAGTGCTAAGATGCAAAAGTTGTGCAAAGAAAGGGAATTCTTATTGTACCCTTGGAGAGGCCATAGAGCTCTGAGAGGTTTTAAAGTACAACATAGACTATGTTCTGTTTACTCAAGACCAAATTATCCTCTCCTGTAAGAATGTAAACACTTGGGGGGCGGGGGGGGGGAAACAAAACAAAACAAAACAAAAAAAGCTTTGCAGTCTAAAAATTTCTCCCATGCACTTATTCACATGTTTATAGACAAATTCAACTGTTCACACCAGAAAAGTAATTATAAATTTCAGGTGCAAACACAAAGTACTGGCTATCCAGTTGTATTAAATTCCTTCACTTCTCTACTCCTGCTGGAGGAAGCTTGTGGACTATTCTATGTGATTTCAGTATGGTATATACAACACCATGGTGTTTCTGCTTTCCCTTTTCAAGTTCCCAGGAAACAACCTACAGTTTTAGTATATCCAAAAAGCTTGGGAGAAGGCAAAACAGATGGAATGGGATTAGAATTGTTTATGAAATGAAGTGCTCAAAGATAAACGCTTGGCAAGGAAGAGCAATTTATGCTATTTATTGGGTGAGTAAACTTAAAATTAAATGCTATTTAAGTCCCAGTCCACAGAATGCTCTTTCACCGAAATGTCAGCAAATATATTCATGCCAGGTTTTTAGCAGTCAATTTAAACTACACCACGGAGCAAAGGACATTTTAAGAGTTACTCTGAGTAATGTCATGCCTTTTACCTCATACTTTCACCTAAGCTATTTCATTTGTGAGTTGATGGCATGAGATAATAGAAAACATGGAATATAAATCTTGCAATGTGTGTACTTGATGCCTTCTGAATGTGAATGTCTCTGAAATTTGCAAGGTAGACAGATGCTTTAAATAAAAGTGTGAAGGTCATAAAAGGCCAGAGAAGCAGAGCAACAACTTCAGCTGCTTCCCAAACCCTGAGACAGAAATGGCTAAGGTTGTAAAAACGCATTTGCAGTTGCTGCTGATTATTCAGTAGGACAAACAACCGTGTAGAATCTCTTTGTGCCAATAAAAAAGTGTCACTTCAGGGGAGGTCAGATCCTTGTGCTATTTCTAACACTGCATATTCCTGAGTCATCTTCTCTGCTGTCCTGTCCTTCTCATTTGTCCCTTACAAGCTCTTAATAGCTTTGCAGAATGCATTTCTTTCATCGAGTCAGAGGCTCTGCCATGTCTACCTGGACATCAACATTTGTTTCTCACTTCTGATGATTTTAGCAGTCCTCTTACTTGCATTTCATCCCTGCTTCCAGCTGCCTTGCTCTAGCCTATGCTGCCATGGGGTGAGGCTGAACAATAGTCTAATGTTCTTCATTAGAGACTCAGCCCTCCTACTTTGCTCCGTGTTCAGCAGCTATCTGCCTGTATTACTTTAGGGCTTGCATTCTAGATTTGAGACACTTCTTTGATGTCTAGATAACAATATTTTAAATTTATCCTCAATAGCATTTGAGTCAAAACCACTTCATCTCGAGTACAGCCGTCATTAGTTGCCAGTGCTATGCAACAGCTTCAAACTATTTCAGTGAGCAGGGAGAAATAAATGGAGCTATCTAATCAATATAGCAGGCTGGACTTGAAGTACCTATCCTTTATTTGAGCTTCTTCGCTGACAGTGAGTGTTTTATTAATCTTAATCCAGAGAACTGTGGCAAGTTGAAAGAAAGTAATTACTGACATTCACTACACTTAGTCAGGAAACTATTTCCATACTGGGAGTTCTGCAGGAATATAGACATAATTTGAGGAACAAAGGGTCATCATCAAAAGGTGTTTTTCATTTGAAAAAGAAAATAAAATATCAGAGCTGAAAACCAACATCAGGCTGCAAAACTGTGGCGAACATGGCCCATGCTTGGTGACTGTGTACAGCCACATCACTGTTTCCATCCATACCCAGCTCCCCATCTGGGAAATATTCTCAGGATCACACCATGCAGGTGAAGAGAAAAATGCCAAGTGTTCAGATGTGTGACTTTTATCCAGGTGTTATGTCATTGCAAATTTCTCTGGAAAGGTATGAAACCACCACCCCCAGAGGTAGGCAATCCTAGGAGTAAGTATTTGTGCAGCAGTAATTGCCAAGTTTATGTTTGAAAGTAAAAAGGCTTTGTATCACTTTTCCCCTTCTTCTCAACAGTGCAAAAGCAGTTAGATCCTTATCCTGACATTTCAGCCCATAGAAACACAGCCCACTCTGTTGTGGCTCAGACTTGAACATGATGTCTCTCATAACAACGTGGAGGGACTGCTGTGTGTGGGTACAGAACATAATAATTCTGCTAAGTATCTGTTTGCAGATCAAATCACACTGTGATTTGTTCCTCCAGAATATTAGTCTAGAATGGTGTAACAGAAATGCTTCCAAAATAACCAGTTACCTGCCATAGTCATTTCCACATGTAGCTCAGACCCAGGGTTAGGAAAAAGCTGAAGCCTGCCTGACCACTGTTATCTTTGCCTTAAAAAAATAAGATTAGGTCGTCCATGAAACAGTATCATGAACAGAGGGCCACTGCTGTTACAGCACCCTACCTCTGGCACTGTTTGTTTGGGATAGTTGGCTTTTTTCCCTACTGTTTCAGGGCACTGGTGCCAGACAATACCTTTCCCACCTAAGTGCCAGCTGAGCTTGCATTGGTTATGAATGCATGGGGTTGGAATATAAACCAAATGCCTTAAAAACTGCTTGAACTGCCTGCAGTTGTGTTTGTCTCATGCCTTTACAAATGGCCTGTTTTACTTTCATATCACTGATTTTCCAGAGAAGCTGGAAGTCTGCTGGGAGAGGAAGGAAGGGCCCATCTTTGCACATCTATTAGCACAAAGAAACACTGGTGCCCATTCTTCTTCATAGCAAATCCTGTGGTACTCCCATAAACTGTGGCTGATGACAGAAAAGGCACTGGACAACTCACATCCCAAAAGGATCCTGAAAGCTTTCTTTTTGTGTGGATGTGCAACAACAAGCTCTTATCCAAGTGCTTGTTTCTCAGATAGTACCAAAGGCTACGGCTTGGTGATCACCTAGATATTTGGGACTGAAAACCAGTTGATTTTGCAGAATTCAGCCCTAGCAACATGGCTGTCTCTGCAACACAGACAAGGCTGGGAAACAGGGAACAAGATCAAAACTTAGACAAGCTCACCTTTATTCCATTTTACTGGGGAATTCATGATTATGCATTTGAATCTAATGGATCACTTCTTCCAGTCCTTTGTGAACAGGCAGCAACTTGAATGACTAAGACATTTGAAAGATTTCCACCACACTGCAGCCAGCAGGATTCATAGAATCATAACATAGTTTGGGTTGAAAAAGACCTTTAAGAGCATCAAGTTATCCTAACACTGACAAGTCCACCACTAAACTCAGTCCTCACATCTTTATCCATCCAGAAAGTAGGAGTTCACTCCACACCAATCATTCCATTTATATGGACAGCAGGTTCTCATCTCATACCCTAGAACATTTAGGATGTCTTCTCTCTGAAACTGCTCATCCCTGATTTGGATTATGGAAGAGACTGAGAAAACTGGTAGAATGCAGCTGCCTGACCCTTATATAGAGCTGGCCAGCAAACTCTGGTCTTTACTTGTATTTAAGTAGCTGAATGTTTCCCCAGATGAATGTTCCGCTCTTCCTGGCCATGCTGTTTATTGCCAGCTGTAGACAGGAGCACAGCTCGAGCTGCTGCAAACTCAGAAATATGTGCTCATGCTGTGGGGTAGGACAGGGAGAGAGGAGGTTTATTGCTGTGTTGGAAATTGAGATATGAATGTTGATAAAAGCAAGTTGAACATTATCTTTGACAAAAAGGTCTTATTCAGTGTCCTGCTTCTCCTGCCAAAGGCTGATAAATAAACTTGAGGGCTGTGTTGAAGGCAGACTCACAAGGAGTTCGGTCCTGCAGTACAGTGCCATACAGCTCTCTTTGTGGAAAGCAAGTTCCTACCTTGTCTGTCTGCATACAGGACTAGGAAAATCCCTCCTCCATGGGATGCTGAGTACACTATTTTCTTCCTCTCCCTTGCTCCAGCTCTCCACATGCTCCCACTCACATTTCACACGTTGTCTCACCATCTCTTCTCCATCTCGCTGCTGCTGGCTCTCTCAGACCATCTCTAATTTGCTGCCTGGTCACACCTGTAGGAAGAAAGAGTGAGGCTCTGCATTAGCACTTCTTGGGGCCAGATCTATGTGTTACCATGGGTGTGAAGTTCCTCTTAGTTAGGATAGCACATGTGTGATCCTGGAAGGATGAGAACAGCAGCAAAGACAATTATCAGGCCTGCAACCCCATCCTTTTGCCTGCAGCCTTCTGGACGCCAGAAACCCAACCTTGGAGCTGATCAGCATTCCCTTTACCCATTGCCTAATCCCACAAGCTTCAAAGAGTAACAAGCCTCACTCTCACTTCTGCTGTCTTAATAATTCTGTTTCTCCATATGCTGAATGTTTCACACCCATGCTGCGATGCAGGAACTAAGAAATGTTACACATATATAAAATTTCAGCCAAAAAAAGTTGGCATGCCACAGAAGCCAGAGCACAAAAGTGCCCTGCTTTAACTGTTGTGGGAGCCAGGAAGGAAATATGAAATTAATATCAAACTTTCCAAAGTCCCACATGGCACAAAGTGAGCCAGTTGCCCTACAGGGCAGCAAAGTTAAATTTAATTGCAAATTATATGACTTTCCGGAGGAGAATGCAATGCTACTTTACTGTATCCAGTGAATAAAACTGCCCAAAACACCCAACCTGATGATTCGTTCCGGCATCAAATGTTGCAGTTGAACTGGATTCCATGTGGCAAAACATCCAATATCTTAAGTCACAGGATTTACCAACTTCCATCTTGTTTTCCTTGTTTTAGTGAGAGTGCAAGGTGCAAGATCATTCCAGCAAGCCTAAGTCTTCTCAATTAGGAGGCTAATGGAAAGGCACAAGGTTCTTTAGAGGACAATCCAGAACTCCACTGAAGTGAACCACAGTCACTAGAGGAGCCGAAACAGAACAAGCTTCCATAAAAATTCCTGCCACAGATTAGGAGCTACTGTCTGGAAATGATCTAACAAATTCACCACCAAGAATTGTTGTCAGCATAAAATGGAAATGTGATAATAAGAAAAGCTACAATAGCATGTTTATGTTTATTTCTTACATCCCCACTTTCTGATTATGTTTTGTATTCTTAGTTATTCTTCTTTCTCTCACCCTCTTCCCCTCCTTTCTGACACTCCTTTATTTCTGTCACCGGATGCCTCTCCAATTTCTCACATTCTCAGGCACACCTCTCTCCTCCCCTCCTTTTTCCTTTTGCTGTGAAAGCTGAGGGTCTCAGCCTGGTTTGGTGCACCTGTTCCTTAACAGTGGTTTTTGGAGCAGTTTGTGGAAATGTGCACTAGAGAATACGCAGTCCCCCTTCATAAAGCCTTCCATGGAAAAGGAACTGAGTCACAGGTAGAGTAGCACGATGAGAGGTGAGAAAATTTTCTGCACAGCCGTTGTCCCTAATGTGCAGAAATTCCAGAGCTGATCTCCACAACAGCTCTTTTCATACACAAAAAGAATGAGGCACCTACACAGACAGCACCAAAAGAAATCCAGAGAAATTCAATTATTCTGTCATCCCATGAGGTCCAAGGCAGGGGAAAAGACTCTTACGATTTTTTCCCACATTCCTGCCATGATGTTGAAACCAACAGCCCTCGTCACAGACAGCAGCAGGGGCCATTGTCCTATCCACTCACTGCTGTTCACTCTCAAGCACGAGCCCTCCACAGTGTAGGATGAGTCAGCTTCAACACATCTTTCTCTCGTTCATGTACCACTTTTCTCATCTTCCTACTCAGACCACCACACTCAAAGACTTCCTGCCATGGCACTACAGGCATTCATTTCTGCAGGATCTGTACAGAGAATGATACAATTAATCCAGCTCAACCATTCATCACCAACACCTGGCCACTGTGTGGGGATAGCAGCATTCAGGCAAGCCTTGGACTTGTGTCAATGCCATCAGCCCCTGTTTCTCTGTGACCTGTGAAACTAAATCAGAAAGGTCTTCATCCTGAGGAATTTACAGACCACTTAAAGAAGTTGAAAACAAAACAATGCATCCAAGCAACAGTGCAGCAGTGCTGTGAAAAATGGTATTTCCCATTTCAGTAAGTGGGTTTTGATACACACAGGCATCCTGGCAGCAGGTAGATCACACCAAAGGAGCTGAGACTGGGAAGTGCTGTCACCATTGTAAACAGATGAGACCATGCCACAGAGAACTAAGAGAAGCAACGCAGAAAGGCTGGTGATGTCAATGGTAAAAGTGGACAGGGGTTAGGAGGAATAGGAAGAGGATGGAGAAGATAGAGACAGTGGTGAAGCTCTCAAAATTGTGACTTTCAAGGCCTGAAAGCAAGAGGAACTCTAGACTAGGTCTATCCCACAGGAAAAAGGGTTCATCCACAACACCACTGTGCGTTTGTGTTAATAGTTAGTGCATCACCTTGCACAGAGTGGTGTGAGCTTCTGTCACCTTAATTACCACCCAGGTGTAACAGAGAGAAGAGAAAAGGGCTGGTGCTTCGTGGGGGAAAGATGACCATTTTCACTTGCCTCACAATGAGAGAGCCACTGTGTTTGCCAGATGGATCAACACTTCTCTCTGCACTCAGCTCATAACAAGCCCATCCTAGGAAGAGGTCACGAAACCTCTCCTGGCATTGTCCATGAATTCACCAAGAGACCCTGCAGTTCCCAGCAGCTTTGTGCCCTGTGTTCCTCAGGAAGCTCCCTAATCCAAGGAGGCAGCATCCAGAGGACAGAAAGCAGAGGACAGGAGGCAGCACATCACACAATGATGCAGCACACCCATGGATGTGCCTTCAGCAAGGAAAACTGTTGGTCTGGGGAAGCATTGACTGAACTGGGTCCTTGCTGCCTCCACTGCAAGGTCTTAAAACAGCATTTGCTGAGGCTAAAAGTCATCATGGAAATGACCAAAACAGAAAAGTTGGTGGAGCTAGCAAGGAATCATCTATCAGTACGCATTAAAAATGAATGATCAGGAAAAAAGCTTCTCTCTTCCAATGAGAAGATAATGATGGATAGTCAGACAAAAAACTAGTAAGAAGACAGAAATTTTCAGTCCCTCCTGCAGCTCAGCAGTCATAAGTCTTCCATTAATTTTAGTTACAGAGAGATGATGTATTAATTAAGTTTTGCCCAAGGCATGTCACTTTAATTAAATATCTATTCATACTAGGAATACAGGAAAATGGTTTATTTTCTTTCTTAATTCTCCATCAAGAGCTTAATATTTCCTTACATAATTTCAAAGAATAACAAACATCTTTTGCTAGAAGTGAAATCTGAAATCCTTAATGAGGCACAGAAATTAAATCACAGCACAGAGTTGTAGAATACATGGTTTACAAAGATTGGTCACATATTTAATTGAGAAACTATCAGCTTGTTTGAATAGTTGCGTATTTTATATGTGACGTGAGCTGAAATCCCACACAGTATTTGAAATATCACAGTGCTTTCTGTGAGCCTGCAATTGCAGAATTGTGTAATGACTGGTGCCATATGAATGCTTCCAGGAGGATCTGACCTGCTTCAAAATAATGAGATAGCCTGCCAGGTAGAAGCAGAGTTCAAATTGCTGGGATATGACTCAGCTCCTTCATTCCTACCATCCTTGGCTATAAAATACAGAAATAGAAAAGCAGTGGGATGAACCATTTCACATCTGAGTTGTAGGTGCTTGAAGAAGCCCCCCAAAACAGATGCCAGAGTTCCCTGCCTAGAGCACAGAGAAGGTGTCCTCAAAGGTCTTCAGAGGAAGAGGATGCTGCCTGCAGACATCTGTCATATCACTGACGTCAGAGAGAGGGAATAGCCCTGTGGAGATTCTCAAATTGAAATATTATTTGATCTTTGGGGCTTCCCCAATCACTTTACAAGAGTACTTTGCTATCATCCCTGTGCAGCAGAGAGTGTCTCTGCCAAAGCAGCCTGCCCAAAAACTCTGTTCCTGCCTCCCTTGCCCTATACATTGTGCAATACTCTTAATCGTCCAGAAATTATCCCCAAGAGGAGGAGAGGAAGGCTCCGATTTAGAAGACTATAATTGCAACTAAGGTAATATGTGGACAAGGTGCCCAAAGCCAACTGCTTTATGAGCTGTTCATTGGTGTGGAGTGGGGGAAACCTGCAAAACAACAAAACTATTTTATATAGAACCTTGTGTAATGGAGCCAAGGATCCTACCCAAAAAATCTACACAAGGCAAGTGGTGAAGTCCTGAACCTGAATTTTTACAGAAACCTTCAGTTCACTTTTAACAGATTCCCACCAGCAGGAACATGAAAAAACTTTAAATAGAAAATAAATGTGGTTCTGGTTGTTCTGTTCTCAGGGGGGGAAAGGGAGGGACAAAAAAAAACCCCATACATTAAATGTAGAAGAATTACTGTCACTGATTAGAATAAAACTCTTCAGAATGAAAGCTGAAGAGGGCCTATCCAATGAGTCTGGTTACAATGTCTGTGATAAATTGCATCTTTTCATACTTTGCATTTATTTTGTAGTCCAACATCATTCATTTGGTCCTTGTGATTCATGCCTTTCAAAAAGCAGTTTGATTATTTGTGTTTATTCCTTAGTAGGAGGACTTCAGTAACGTTCATGGAAAATAAACTTATATAGTGATTTGATCTTTTTGAATAACTTAATCAAATCTGTTTTTGAAAGCTGTGTGTGAAAAAAAACTGGCAGCTCAAGGCTTATGTGGAAGATTAATACATTTTCCACAGCACATCAACCACTGACACTTTTCCCATGCATTTATCAGAAGAGAAGCTGCATAAAGTCTTGTGGTTTGTCAGTCTATTAAACTAGCTAACAAAGAAAGTCACTTGCCAGAAAAGCAGTTGAGCTCTGAAACACTCTGTGTCTTTCTCCAGCCATTGCAGTWTTGTGAATTTGCGTGGGAAGTTTCCTCCTGAAGAATTTTTAGAATTTTTTATACACACACACACACACACACACACACACACACATATATATGTATATATATATATATGGATAGATATGTATTCTTGTTCTCAGTAGGGCTGGCCATATGCTATTGAGAAAAGAGAAGATAAAATCAAGCAATGCATTTTCTCCCCTGATTTCACTGTATGAAGACACTATATGTGTGTATGGTGCACGTAACCAGCAAGTTAGCCAGGGCTGCCCCTATTCCTTCTTGCTTTTGGTTTTCTCCACTTCCCCTGAACTTCTGGCTTTTCACATTGGTAAGCAAGAAATCCACTTCATCTCCCCGGTAGTGCTCTGGTCTCCCTGACTCCAGGACTAACTGGTCTGACAGCAAGACCCTTCAGCAATTCTTCACTCTTATTCTCTCAACTACACTGCAAAGCATCAGTGATGAAAAATAACATAAGACCTCAATTGCATTGCACATAGCTTCAAATGAAAAAACTGGTGAAGGGCTGTTGTGGGAAGGGGTGAGGTGTGACAAACAGAAAATGAAGAGAGTTCTCAGATGGCCAAACATGGCAGAACAAGGGATATTTGAGCTGCTGTATGGTACCCGGGTAAAATGAATGGCAGCAAAACATGGCCATCTACTAGCATAAAACCAGATACAAAGCACAGATGTAGAAAAAGATTAATTAGTATCTATGTATGCATCCTGAAGTGTCACTTTCTAAAATCTCGATTGCATACATGCCTGCAGATGCAATAAGTCACTGGAGTTAGAAGAGGTCGTGCCTACCTGGGATCACAGTAGGAACTCATGCCTATGTGGCTTTGCCCAAAGCACCTCAGTTTTAAAAAACTGCTGTAAAACCACCATGGCTTTCCTGCAAGAATGCTGTTTTGACCAGACATCTTTGAATGAAATAGAAAGGACCTGGCCATCGTGACAGGATGTCGGCTAAATGCAAATCCAGAACACTCAAGGTAAGCCCAGAGGCTGAAAATCAGCACCAACAGCTGCACTCAGCTTCAGAGAGGATTTACTCACCCACTCACAAAATCACAATGTTTGTCCTCAGGTATAATTGTGTAGGTGATCAATGCCATTGAAAACCCAGTGAAATACCATGAGCACCTGAAATGAAGCCATCTCTGAGTGACAAAGAAGATCAGGCATCTTCATTTTAATCACTTTAATCTTTGAACCTCAGCAGAGGTGGTGAGAAAGGGTAAATTGAGTGTTGGGGAGTTTTATTTTTCAAAGCTGATTGATCAAAAAGTGTGGAATTGTCTTGCATGGAGTTTTTTCACTCTTTTTTGTTGCAAAAGAAACATCCTTAGGAAATAACTCTCTTGCCAATGATTTGTTGCAAGGATTTGCATAGTTAGGGATGTAATTGTGCTCTCTGAAAAAGTTACGGGAAAGAAAGAGAGACAACTATTTTCTTTTGCTTAGAATATCTATTTTTAAAAATATCTACTACCTATAATGAAACATCCCTAATACAGGCTAGCACAAGAGTCCCAGATATAACAGTGCTTGCCTGTTAAGTTAAACCAGGAATGCTTCCAACTCAATGGAATATGGAATTGTGCAAAGGATTTTGTCAGATATTTGCAGAATTGTTAGTTTCATGCATTTGGACATGATCTCATTACACAGATGTCTAAGAATTATGATAAGAAATAGATTCCTTGCTATAAACCACATAATGCTTCAAAACTGCTTTTTCTACTGGGCACTGCTGATGATTATATCTAATCAAAACTGCTTCTCCTCACCAGATGTACAAGAATCCTCCACTTCAAATGTGTTATTTGTAAAGCATTAGGGATCCAGAATTAGATCAGCTGTTCTTGAAACAGGTACCATTTATACCTTTACCAGTAAGACACAGTTTTCCCTCCATTTACCTTCCACCTCTGAACACTCAGTATGGAAGTAAAACAAACAAAATACCTGACATAGCCTGCAATATTTTTCCTCCAGTAACTCAGAGGACAGGCATTTTACTGTAGAGAGGTGCAAAACTTTCAAAAAGCGTGTAATTATCATGGCTATCCCAGTTCTTTGTGGCCAACTTCAGATATTTCTTACAACTCTGATGCAAACGTTTTGCCTTACAAATCAGCCCTTCCAGCAGGTCACAGATATATAGAAAGCCTAACTCACACAATGAGCTGCTGAATGGCAGCTGGTGCTGTCCCATGTGCCTGTCCACACTCAAGCAGCAGAGATGACCAGTCTTGACCTTAACAAAAATTTCCTTTTGAAAAATAATCAGTGAAGGGAGAAAATAAAGAACTAGGTAAATTGTGTCTAATATGAAAGTGTTGACTATGCTTTGAGAAGTAGGTTGCACCAAAGAGCTCCAGAAGTCCCTTCCAGGCTGCATCATCCATGATCCTGTGCACAGCTCCTAGTGATACCTCTCCCCAACTCTCATGGATACCAGACACAAAATCAAGGAAATTCACCTCAAATTAGCTCAGAACAACAGCTCTTGCTAGGCACGGAGTTTGCCAATGCAAATGAAGAACTGGAGGGAAACAGATGAGGCTAATTAAGCCAAGTTGTGGCAAAGGACCTGGAGCTTTCATCACTTGGAACATATTTCCAAGGGTTAGGTCAGCTTGCAGCATGAGTCCCCTGACTGGCAAAAGGGTCAAGGCAGAGACAGAACAAAGAAGACAGAAGAAAGACTGCCCTAGACTTCAAGACTTTCCTAGTGCTTCAAACTCTAACACTGGTTAGTGTTAAACTCTAGCACCCACCTCTAGGTTTCCTAGTGAAGGCAGGTGCTTTGTCTTAATTTGGCACTGCTTAGTGACCTGCAGTGCTCACCTTGCCAAAGAGGGAGTTGCATTTCAGTTGCAACTAGCTTATAAGAGAGAAAACAATAAAGCTGCCTTTATTTGAACACAAAACATCTTCCTGAACAGAAAAAAAAAAAATTATTCCACAATACTGGCATGGCTTGACTTTCACCCTGCTCTTCTACTTCAAGCTGTGTTGTACTTGTTTCAAGTTTGATCCACTAGAGAGCAAATACATGTTTTAAGTAAGGTGGAAATTAAAGTAATGATTCTTAAACACAAACTGGCTTCTGATTTGGCTCCCAGCAATGTGGAGAAAGATTAACACCTCTGCGAATACTGTTGTTGAGAAAGCTTTCAAAAGAAATAACTGAAAACTATTGTTGTGGTTTAATTCTGTCTGGCAGTTAAGTACCAAGCAGCCACTTGTCATTCCCTCCATACCCTTCCCTCTCATGGAGAGGAGAATGCAAAAGAAAAGGTAAACCCTGTGGGTTGTGATGAGAACAATAACTGAATTAATAACTGAAACTAAAGATAATAATTATAATAATAATTGTAGTGATGGGGAGAGAGAGTAACAGAAGCAAGACAAGTAATGCACAATATAATTGCTTACTTCCCACTGACAAATGCCCCAAACCGAGCCTGGCCCCAAACAGTGACCAAAACCCTTCAGGTAACTCTCCTAGTTTGTGTACTGGACATGATGTTCTCTGACATGGAATATCCCTTTTGTCAGTTCAGGTCACCTGGGATGGCTGTGCTCCCTCCCACTTTCTTTTGCAGTTTCTCACTGGCAGAGCATGAGAAAAGTCTTTGACTTAGGATAAGCACTACTTAGCAACAGCCAAAACCTCAGTGTGCTATTAACATTATTCTCGTACTGAATCAAAATCACAGCACTGCAGCAGGTCCTAAGAAGGAAATGAACTCTGTCCAATCCCAAACCTGCATAACAATCTAGCTGGTCTTGCTTACGTGTGCCACAGGTGGCCTGAGAAAAACTGTTGCACAGTAATTTCACGATTATAAGCCGCACCATTTTGACTAAAGCTTTGGTCCGTACCTGGAAGTGCAGCTTGTAATCCAGAGTGGCTTATATATGAACAATGTTCTAAAAGCTGCCAACCCGAAAGTGAGAGCCCGCGGCAGCCCCAAGCCGAGCTGGAGCCTGGCCGGCTGCAGCAGAGGCGGGGCCAGCAGTGCTGGCGGGGGTGGCGACGCGGGGAGGGCCAGCAGCGCAGGGGAGCCCGGCAGAGCCGGGGCCAGCAGTGCGGAGAAGCCTGGTGGCATGGGAGAGCCCGGCAGCAGGGGGAAGCCCTGCAGCACAGGGCCAGGGCAAGCAAACACTGCAGTGGTGGTGTAGGCATCGGGCGGGGACGAGTGAGCCCCGGTGGCGCCAGCAGCACTTTCCGGCCGGCCCCGAGCAGCCCCACTGAGCAGCAGCGTCAAGCTGGGCCACCCAGCCCTATTGGCAGCCCCAAGCGGGCCAAGCCTGCCCCATCCCGAGCCGAGCCAGTAAACCCTGCGATCCCATGATTCTGTTACTAATTGCCAACTTTGTGAAAGTTTCGCACAGATCCTCACTGGGAATGAAAGTGCGGCTTATAATCCGGTGCGGTTTATATATGGAGGAAGAACGAAACATTGCCAGCACCCTGGAAGTGCCGTTTATAATCAAGTGCGGCTTGTAATCGTGAAATTACTGTATTTTTCTTGGAAATATTTCTATTGGCCCTAGAATAGTTTTTTTAAAAAATCAAAATTTTAAATGCTTCTCTTATTTTAGTAAATCCATCTTTGTGTCTGTGCCTGTAGGAGGCAGATGCTTTACACTCTGCTATGCCAGGCAATGCAGAAAGGACACATGAGCAGGTTTCAGGAAGAATGAAAACAAGCACCCAAGGCTGGGGCCCACCAAGAAATGCAGGTGCCATGTGTCTGCAAAGTGAAGAAGTAATTTGCAATTCTGTAAGCCTTCACAAAAATATGTTAAAAGGAAAGCACAGAAGATTAGAAAAACTTTATGAAAAACTGAGACGTCATAGAAAGATATGCGTGTTGGATTTATCTTTTTTTCCCCTAATTCTCTTCCCAATCCTGCCTCACTCGAGGAACTGAGCAGCTGCCAACAACTAAAAGTTAAAGATGCAAACTAAAGAGTTATCTCAAGAACACAGCTGCAGTGGAAAGTGTGTTACTCTTGCAAAACGTTTGAGGAATACTAGTTTAGACCATCAAACTCATTTGGATGCACACTTAGAAGTAGTGATGAATGCATCAATCTATATGTTTTGTCACCACAGGCAACAGAGAGAAAGTTGGAAAAATGTTTAGGTCGTGTATTTTCTTAGCTGCCTTCATTACTGTTGTTCTTCTGGGTTGTTATTAGAGTTATGTTAGGAAAGTCTAATTTAAGTGTGGGTTGCCTGGACAGTCCAATCTGCCCTTGTATTGGTCTGGCAGCAATCAGAGTTCACCTGTTACTAGTGAAGTGGACACCCCATGAAGAAAATCTTCTGATATCTTTTTCCAGCCTCTTTCTGAAAAGAAGATGATTTCAGAATGGCACCTGGGATTCCAGTGTGTGCCTGACAGGTCAGGCACTGGTAGTGATATATCTTGATCTCCTGGTAATGTCTGTAGTAACATTTGACAAAAGCACTAAAACTAGAAAGAAAACTTTGCAATTTCTAAACTAGTGAAACTGTGTAGCATGTACTCTAGAGCATCATTTTAAAATGACAGCATAAGGGCAGGACACAGGGCCTTGTGGACTCCACCACCCCATCCCTATTCAGGGACAAATCCTTATAACTGCAACAATGTCTGTTTTTTTCAACTTTTTCTAAAGACACTCTGTAAAAGAAGTTAATTTCTTTCTCCTCTCTTCAGCAGTGCTTCAGAGTGAATTGTAGCATAGTTCAGCTTTACAGGGCAACAATTTCAGTGAGAAGTTTACAACAGTTGGAAACCATGAGCTCCTTCCCCTTTTAATTTCCTTATTTGGAGAATCGAGAGTCTTGCTTAAAATACAAAGAAAACAATAATCCAGAAGAAAGTAGTCTTGTGCCATCAAGGGTGACTGGGGAAATGAAAGAGTAGCAAAATTCACCAAGATCAAGAAATATAAAGAGCTTCTATTAAAAATAAATGAAGAAACAAACAAACAAAACCCACCAAACAAACTCTTCTGAACAGTTTTAGGGGGAAAATACTTCAGATGTAGATAATAAAAAAAAACCTACACGACAAATATACACCCATGTGACAGTCTGTTTGCAACCATAAGAACCTAGATGAAGTCAACACAAAGTAAATAAACACATAAACTAACTTCAGGACACACTTCACTTCCTCAAGCACCTGTTGCTGCCCTAAGGGAGAGCAGCCAGGGAACACACAGCAGCATCCTGGGAAAGATGCAGCAGACAACACAGGAAAGCACAGGATACATTTTACCCCTCCTGTTTGCCTTTGTCATGATAGTATTTAATCATGAAATTTTATGGGTTTTTTTCACCTTAGGATGCTCACATCCCTCACCACACACACTGGAAGGTGCTCAGCTTATGAACAAGTCAACATATTGATCTCTTCCTGTTGCACAGAGCTCAGCCCCTGACGCACTCTGCAGTGCTTAAGCCCTGCCCTGGCCACCAAGAGGTTTATATGGATCCATCATTATCACCTTCATTTGTTCACACAACGCCCCTTTGTGTCAAGGGAGCATTTTCCCATTTCAAAGGTGAAGGGGAAAGCCACAAGAGAAGACACCAAGGGACATTTGCAAATTTCAAGTCCTCACATTGAGAGACCCAAAGTCAGACCTTTGAGCAGTTGGTATTAAATAGCAATTTACAGGCACAATCTGGAAAAAATCTCCTCCTGACCAAAGTTGCAACCCTTAGCATGCTGGCTCTGACCCACAGTTCAGCTATCTAGTAAATAAAGAGCATAAGAACAGGGCAAAGTTGACTGAAAAAAGTTCACATGTTGTATCCAGCATCTACCAGTGCTTGAGTTAAAATAAATGTGGCAAGTGATCACACTTCTGCAATAACCCAAAATTTTATTCTTGCCTTTGCAACTGTAGGAGTGTGGAGGCTTTGCCTGGACCTCAGTGTTTCTAAGTTGTGCAGATATCCTGGGATTTGTGTGCTGTAGTAGATGGCTTCTTTGTTCATCCATTTGTGTGAATAATACATGAATGAAGGACACAAGAGGCTCCTTGTGCCATAATGAAAATATGTCCATTATAGCTTGCTGATTGATTCTTGAACTTCAGCCTGACAACCCAAACAAACAGGATAAACAGAGCAAAAACAAAACCAAAGCTGATCAGTTGGCTCTCCTCCACTGCCAGCCTTCCCGAAAGAGTGCTGACATGTATTATTGCTGCATATCTCTCTCCAAGCCCAAATCCAAAGTTATTATGTAGACTTCGGAATGCTTTCAGTGATGCCTTACTATTCACAGACTTTACTACTGAATAGCATCCTCAAATGCCATTGTATGAACTTTGCATCTAAAAGCATCTAATTATTCAGTCCAACAGCCCACTCAAGCACATAGCAACCTCTCTTCCAGTGTCTGCAACAAGAGAGACACAGGAGAGCCACTTTGAACTGTCAGCCTTGGATTTCCACGGCGCTTTAAAGTCCTAATGTGAAAGCAGGGAACTCTATAATGCATGGCCGTGAGCTGTCTCCATTTGGAATTTTCTCCAAGGACGCTACTCAGACAACAATGAAAAAGGCAGAGCAGCTGCTGTTGCAAAAACTGATCTCCAGGCTGGATGAAGAAGGTGCTGATCTCCCTCACCCTCCCACAAAGGAATGAATAAAGGAATGAAGAAGCTGGGAGTGCCCAGTTCCTTCAGTGAGCCACCTGCACCATAGGTCTGTCAAAAAGAAAGAGAAGACCCACTTCCTTCCTAGTTGCGTGATTTTTCTAACTACTCCACACTGATTGTGTCCTTTGGCATGTTTGGTATCCAAAGCTGCATGTTGTAAATCAAGCCATGCTACGTGGCACGTAAATCGAAAATGTCACTCTGATTAATGGGTCATGAGCCCATTCAGCATGCTGTAAGCTAAACCTAGGTTTATAATCCTTTCTGATTGCAATTGCGTCTTATGCCTCTCTTATAAAGGTATGGTCATGCAAACCTTGATCTTCATGTAAACTTTGAAGGTCAAGCAGATAAGCCATCTTCACTTCAGAAGTGAGTCATTAACTACACTCACCTTGCAATATCAGATTTTCTGCCTGTGAAAAACAGACCAGGGTACAACTGCATGGTGTAGCACTTATTCCCTGTACTGCCCACAGCCAGACTGCTGTTTTTCAGTCAAATATTCTTGCCACAGGATGTTTCTGGTGTTCTTTACTTAGAGGGAGCTCAGAACCTTAGGAGGACAAGAGCTGTCCTCACTGTACATGGGAGTTTTGAGCAACCAGCAAAGGCTACAGGAGCTGCAAATGTGGGAGAACCTCCCAGCTCCTCCTTCTTCCTGACCACAGCAGGCACCTGCATCAGAATCAAGGCTTCCAAGCAGCTATCAGCAGCATTGTCCTTCTGTGGAAGTGTCCAGCTTACAGTCAGTCAAGGCAACAGCTCCTGCTCAGGCCCACGGCAGTTCCTGAGTCAAGCCCTCATTCCCTCATTCCTCATTCTGTGTCACAATCTGTGGCTTAGTCATCCTGTTCTACCCTTCTAGAGCTGAGAGCCATCAGGTTTTGGGTTAAATATCCTGACGGATGTGGATGTTGAAGAAGGTATGCTCTTGGCTGATAACACAGTAGCTCCTCTGAAGGCAGCTTCTGTCTCCTGCTGTCACAAGTTTCCATCTCTTGAAATCTCTTTCTAGTTGCAACGGTGTCAAAGTGCAGCCTTTGTAGCCAGCTTTTCCATGGGGTAGATGGATAGCCCTGAGTGGATGGTTTTTTTTTCTGTTACTGTTGTCTGAAAGTTTTAGCAAAAATGAGAAAGGGGCAAAATAGGTTCGAGTCTTCACAGCTTGAAGAGGATGTAGAAAACATCTCTTATTTCCCGACCAAGAACTCAAATAAACTTTATAATATAATCTTCTCTCAAACCCTCTCTTCTAAAGAGCAGAAGAGAAAGGCTCCAATTTATACACATCAAAGAGAAGGTGTAAATACCATAGGAGCAGGTAGAGAGTTATCTCAGGAATAGCTTCAGTTCTTCCTCCTTTCCCCA
>PYHW01010739.1:1410114-1426705 GCA_013186435.1 Turdus rufiventris
CCTCGTGAATTCCCCTCCTGGAGACATCACTTCTGTTCTGGGCACTGCAGCACTTGAATATCACACCATGAAAGTCCTCTTTTCACACCTTTCTTCAGACAGCCACAGGAAGAGAGTTTTATTTTTGATGCTAAAAATGCTTTAAAGTCTTCTGGCTTGAAGAATGTTGGCAAGGTCTACCAACCTTCATGCTAGAGAGACACCAGAATAAAATATAAAAATTCATGAAGTGGCTGAGAAATATAAAATACTGCTTTAAAAGGAAATAAAGAAGCTGGTCTAGGAGAATACTGCAAGCTCTTCTGGGTAAATAGGTTCTTGCTGCATTTTTTTTAAAAATGCACATTTTAAACATTATTTCCGG
This sequence comes from Turdus rufiventris, assembly GCA_013186435.1. Taxonomy (NCBI): domain Eukaryota; kingdom Metazoa; phylum Chordata; class Aves; order Passeriformes; family Turdidae; genus Turdus; species Turdus rufiventris. The sequence continues at coordinate 1,410,479 of PYHW01010739.1, forward strand.
CTATCAGGAAAATAGTTTTGTAAATGCTAAGACTTCACCAAACAAAAATGGGACAAGTGGCCAAAGGATGTAGAAAAGAGAAGAATCAACAATAAACTTCGTATCAACAGTAAACTTTGTATTAAGAATAACCTCTAATGAACATAGCAATTAAGCAAGAGAACTTCTAATATGCTTATATGAGCTGCCTTTCTCCCTTGTGCTGTGCCACAGCAATAGCTGCACATTTCCTGATGATTCCTTCCTTGTGCCTTCTTTCTTAATAATGCTGTCTCTGTGCCATGGTTTCAGCTTTCATTAATTTCCTTCCTTTCTCCAAGGGAAGTTCCATTCCCACTGCCTCTTTTCAAAGCATGCATTAGGTTATTGTGCCCATAATCTCATTTTGCGCTAGTTCTTTTGGATTGTGATCCACAGTCCCCTTGGAATGGAAGAACTCTTTGAACCATGTTATTTAGCTCTTGCTTGGCTGCACTTAAATGGAAAAAAACCTGAAGGAGCACACAGCCTCTCAGTCCTAAACTCATATCTCATGTAGTGCTTCACTGCATTATTCATAAATAACGACCTCCTGCAGTATGGTCAGGAGCAGAGCTGTACAGATAATGCTGGGATGTGCCACGGTGGAACAATGAGGCTTCAGCACAAAAACCTTTATAAAAACCTTCAAGAGGTGAACAGTTTTTGCTGATGGACAAAACTGATGGAGGGAGAATAGTAGGAGTGCAAGAAAACAAGAGGAAATGTAATGAATTAAAATTAATTCATTTAAATATACAGGAATTTAATTATCCATGTTTGACTATTTCCTTCCAAGAAACCAGAGACATGGGACTTCTCATTTCTTTTATTGATTGGGGATCTTTTATCACTTGAGTGCAAATTACATTGACTTTATATACAGAACCCTGTGTGCCACGTAACTCTAGCAGAGCAGAGTAGAAATCCTCCAGTAATACTAAAAGCATTAAAAATGGAGTTTTTTACTGAATAAAACATGACAATGAATAATGTGGTCTGCACAGTATTTCTTGTGTTATTAATTTGATGGTAAGTTTAATTAACTTAATGCTGCCCTAAATTTTAATTTTCATTCTGCTGCAGAATCTCAAGCTGGAAATGCCAAAGGGTTTTACAGAAGTTTTAAAGAAAACACTGAGTATTGGTGAGAGTGAAAAGAGGACAGCTGCAGTTGCTGGGGATGTAAGGCATGGGCAACTGTGCAGGGAAGTGGAGCACAGCCTTTGGTACCTGTGTCTTCCAAAATCACCAGTAATTAAACAAAATGCAAGGCTAATGTTGGGAAGGCAGGGGGATGCACAACACAGAATTTATTTCTTACGCCAGCTGCAACAAGCTGAGGTAGACCTGGAGGGTGTGGAGTGCCTCATGAGCCTATGCTTAAGGAGGGTTGCCAGCTGAGCTGTATGTTATTGGAGTCACATGAGGATTAATGTTCCAAGGAAAATTTACATTTCTGAGCCCAGTTTGGTGGCCAACTCATCATGAGCCCCATAGAGATGGCAGGTGTCAGCATGGAGGGCTTTTTTTATGAGGAGAATTGCCAAAAGGAAGCATGGTCTAGCAGCAGGGACTATCATTAATAAAATGGTCTCTTCCAGTTGCTTGGATGTGAGTGTCCTGCTGATGCAGCTCTGAGCTCTTGGCAGTGCTGTATCCGACAGGTTTTATTCCCCAGAGAATTTACTCACAGGGCTGAAATCATCCTCCTGTAGCTCACACTGGTGTCTTTGGGTATGTACATCCAGGCACTAAAGGTCTGCTGTGGGGAAGATTTTTCACTTGTTCTCTAGGCACTGAGATGCATCCCAGGAAGGAACATTCATAAAATTACTTTTGTATCTGTATGTTTGTTTGGTAGGGCTCCAGCTATGTCAGGCTAGAGCCAGTCTACCCTTACACAAAGGGCAAGAGCCTGACTGCCTTAAATCCAAGGAGGCCCAAGGGGGTCCAAGAGATCTCATTCAGAAGAGAAGGGACTGAGGTAAATGCAGAGTTACTCTGTGTACTCTATTCTAGCCACTAAATTTTATATAGTTCAGTAAATCTGAGTACACAAAATATATTTACGTGATCCTTCAAATCTTTCTCGGATTTTCTGTTGCGAGGAGAAACACAGCCTGCTGCATTACAGACCTGCTTTCTAGCAAACTTCCCCCATTTCTTCAAAGTTTTCATTGGTAAATTAAGTAGCTCTGCTGCTGGCTGGCTGCCAAGCAGCTCTTTACATTCACAGCTACAAGAACAGGATCTTCCTGAAAAGGAGCTGTCACTGACAGCCAAGAAATTACTTTTGTCTCAAAAACAGTACATTTGGCTTTTTGAAGAACCAGCCCTTTGGCCCTGGTTTTCCAGGCCAGTGGAGCACAATTACAGCATTCTCATGCACATCTGTCTTGCTAGATTTTGATTCCCAGCCTTCATCCTTCCAGCATCATAGCAAAAATATTTGGTCCCCATCTTTGGCCAGTGGTGGATCTCTCTTCCAGGTCCTCCCAGAACTGGAGTTTTACTCTGAGGGAGAAAAGTCACCACGGTTGTCTCCCTGTTCCTCTCTGTCATGGTACATATCCCTCTGAGACAGACATGGCCTGGTTGCTACTTCCATGAGCAGGGGGATAATCATCATGCCTGCTCTCAGCCAGAAAATAGTGAAAAACCCCTCCTATTAATTCCTCATATCGCATATGACTTATAGCTTGTACAGGAATAGGAAATATAAGGTCAAGAGCTTAAAAACATTTAATTTTGCTGTTTCCACTTCACCTTCTCAGGGACAGAAGAACCTTTCAGCTCTTGGTAGGTTAATGATTTGTTTGTGACTTCATCAAGAACTTGAGAGATCTGCCACAGCAGTGCACCCATATGGACAAAGTGTGACTTAACCAATGCTTAGAGATCCTTCAGGAGTGGGGGTGAAAGAGGGACCTGGGCAAGATTAAAACCCAAAGGGGATCCCACAAAGACCTTAAATAAGGGTTGAGTATTAACCTGTTTAATCTCTCTTGGAATGTGAAGTGTGAGCGAGACAAGCAAGCATAGCAAAGTACAGAGCAAGAAGGAAACATGATTTTGGAGTAAATCAGAAAAATTTAGCTTTCTCTTGTTTTAAATGTATTTTTATAGATTATATTTATAAATTATATTATATTTACAGATTTTTCTAGGTTGGGTCCATTAATTAGCTACTTTTATTTGCTTTAACTACAATCTGGCTTCACTTTTAGGGAATTTCATTTTCCACCAGCAGAGATGGTGGAACATTTTCAGGGTGTTCATGTAAAGCTCCTGAGGTCTCTCCCAGACATCCAAAGGCACCACATTATGTCTCCACCCAGCCAGATGATCTGCAGGGCTTACCCCTGCTCCAGGTACTTGGTGTTCCCTACTCCCAGTAAATACCAGAGATGTCTCCAGTAAATGGGTGTAGTTCACGGTAAAACCAAAAAAGAGCAGAGGGCCTCCCCTTAAACACACCTAGCTACCCAAATAAGCTGCCAGGCACTGGTGGTTGCTGAAATCGAAGAGAAACACTAAATCTAATGCTGACAGTCTTTCACATCACCAATAGAGACAGGCTCCTCTTAAGCATAGACTGAGAACAGGGGTTTTTTGGAAAACCCCAAAATGAGGCTGCTGCTCCCCTTGATCAAGCTCAAATTTACCTGCTGATTATCAACAGAACCAGGCACTGGCCTCCTGCTGCCAAAATTGCTTTTTGTCTCTTGCTCATCCCAGTATGGTATCTTGCAGGTGCAGAGCTATGTGCCTTCAGCTGCTCTGTGCAAACAGCCCTCACACCTTGGAAGTAGACTTTCTAAATCTGTAACGAATATGTTTTAATTCAATAACTTAAATGGACCCTTGTCATTTAGGGACACTCTAGTATCAACTCCAGTATAAGCAGGCTCCTTCCAGAGGAGATCTACCCCTAGCAGTATTTGCTTTATGTATTTCAAGCCATTCTGTTTGCAGGTTTATCATAGCACTGGCTTTCCCTAAAACTAATGACAGTTACTTCTTTTAAAATTTATAATTTTCATTTAGTTCCTTTCTCATGAAGCTGGTGGGTATTCCTTCTTCTCACCACTTTCACGGGAAGGTGAACAGCTCCCTCAAGTGCCCCATTCAGTCCCTCATCTGATGAGAAACTAGAGCTGACACTTTACTGGGGAATCCTTCTCTCTGTTCTACAACTCAAACTGCTTCTTATACTTAATCACACAGAATATGAATCAGAAACATAGCCCAGGACAGCAATTACCATCCAAGCTGCAGCCTTTCCTTCTCTCCTGTTTACATGCAATAAAATGAGGAAAACACTCATCCTAAAACCTGGAATTTTGAAGAAGGAGAGTTAGCCCCAAAGTAGGCAAAACAAAGCACCCAAAACAAACCACTAAGGTAATATTTATATAATTTTTCCATTGCACATAATTTTTCTGTACCTTATTTTGCAAACTTTCATCCTGTGAAAGTGATATTACAGACATCAGTGGTGTGCAAATCCATACTTTAGGCTAAACATTCTTGGTTCTGTAGGAAATAGTGGTAAAATAGATATGGTAAATAACAAATACTAAAAAAAATAATAATATTTTTTAAAAAGCTATTTGTTTCACTGGAAAAGTATTCTTCATTCCAAGATTAATTTACCAGGGTGCCAATAAGGTTTTTACACAAAAATTCCTTTAACCTAACAATTTCAAAGGTTGCTCAGCATATGTCCTGGCAGATTTTTAATACCTCCAAGACTAAACCTCTCTGAGAAACCTGTGACAGTGTTTGACCATTCTCACAGTAAAAAAGTCTTCTGTTTAAACAGAATTTGCTGTGTTTTAAATAGAATGTGTGTCCATTGTCTCTGGTTCTTTACTTAAGCACTAATTAGAACAGCCTGATTCTCTCTTCTTTATTCCTCCCATCAGCCATTCATCCACATGGATAAGACCCCTCAAGTCTTCTCTTCTCCAGGATGATGTGCCAGCTCTCCAAAGCTCTTCTTAAATCAGAGATGTTCCAGCTCCTTTATCATCTTTGTGGCCCTGCCCTGGCCTTGCTCCACTATGTCTATGACTCTCCTGTACTGCAGAGCTCAGCACCAACCACAGAGATTAAGGTGTGCTGTAGGGGAGTTTTTCTGGAGCAGGCACAGCTCTGTGCTGTTAATTTGATACCCCAAATAAGGAGACAAGATATGTCTCTGCTTTTTCAATTGCTGCCTAGCTGCTGTGTTTTTGGTTTATCTTCATTATCACTCCCAAATTTACTCCATTTGCTCAGCATGTGCATGTGAATGTCTCTGTGGGTCAGACTTGGTACAATACCAAGAAAATGCAGCTGCTGACAAAAATCTGAATTCGGAATGTGATCAGAAGCTTAGTCTTGAATTCAGTCAAGATTTCAGTTGTTTGAACAAGACAAAAATTGCAAAGGAGGCAAGTGTTAAAATTTTCTTCTGGCCTTAGTCAGTTTGAACACTTACATTTGCAAACATATTAAAAATTCATCTGAGCATGGTTGTGTTTTGAATCACTCGGCATCATGTCATCTGAACTCCTGTCTTGGGGTCAGTCTCTCTCTCCACAGCAGTCATGGCTTCACCCCAGCTGACAACTAAGCACGACGCTGCTGCCCACTCACTCCCCTCATGTCAGGACAGAGGAGAGAACTGGAAAAGTAAAAGCGAGGAAAACTCAGGGGTTGAGATCAAGGCAGTTTAATAGCTAAAGCAAGAGCCACACATGCAAGCAAACCAAAACAAGGAATCCATTCACCACTTCCCAAGGGCCAGCAGGTGTTCAGCCATCTCTAGGAAAGCAGAGCTCCATCACGTGTAATGGTGACTTTGGAAGATAAACACCATGATTCCAAATGTCCCCCCTTCCCATCTTCTTTCCCCAGATTTATGTGCCAAGTATGATGGGATATCCCTGTGATCAGTTGGGATCAACTGCCCCCTCCCAGCTCCTCAGCATGCCATTGGAACAAGGGAAACCTCAGCCGCAGCTGCTCTGTCCAGAGGGCTGTGTGGACAGAGTGAACTGAGGGCAGAGGCAGAGCGCTCAGGAAGACCCAGCTGTCCTCAGACACAGTCACAGGTTCCCACACTGAAGGACAAGGCAAGCTGGGAAAGCAGGAAAAAAACTTCAGTAAAACATTTGGATAATACAACCTGAATATGATGCAGTTAAACCCAAGAGTCGTCCAAGTGTAGTTCCAGCTCGCTCACCTCAATTTTTTTCTGCACAATTTTCTTTTTGCATCACAGTTGTTCACTCTCCCTCTAAATCCTCTGTGATTAGGAAGTGAAGACTGGGTTTTTAAGAGCAGCAGTCTCAAGGGACTCAAAGGAATTTAATTTCTGCTGTCAAATATGCTGAAAATATGAGGGAGAAAATGAGCTTTCCTGCCTGCTAGAAACAAGGAAGCAGAAGCATTTTGAAGAAAGAGGGATGTGTGTCAGGGGAGAAGCAAGATGTAATGGATATCTGCTCTCCTAAAGCAAGTCAAGTTGAGGACCTCTCATTGCCCACCTTGATGACTGTTTAGACTGTTGCCTTTCTGTTTTGGACTGTTCTGACCAGCTTTCTCCAAGATGTATCTGCCCTGAAGGAAAGTAGCCCTAAGAAGGGTCAGTGCAAAACTATCCCTGACTTTTAAAACAAGCATAAACTTGGGAGGCCAAGCTGTGTTCAGCAATGCCCACTCCAGAAAACGAAGATAGTCTAGGATGGAATAAAAGCAATTTCACGAGGAGGTTGCTCAGAATCTCTCAGCCCTAAGCTACAGGCTTCATCTGGAGGATGGAGACAAATCCATCCCCAGAGCTAAGAATATTCCATACATCCCATGAAAAAGGAGGTAAGGGATGGTTGTCTAATCAGCACCAGCAAGGAAACAGTTCCTCACTGCAGTTAAACACAGAAAAACAGGGATAAAGGAAATTTGGCAAGGTCTCACCCACCTCCTCTCTCCTTGTTTATATAGGTCTCTACAGGAAAGATCCAGCAGTGTCCAAGTCAAGCTGTCCTTACCAGGAAATCTCTTCCCAGTATCTACTCACAATCCAACAGGTTATACTTTAAATGTGGTGCTCCTCATCCCATCTACCACAAATGTGGAGAACAGATTATTCCTTAACCCTCTTTCTAACAGCCTTCATAAACTTTGTATGGCCTCAGACACACCTTCTCCAGCCTAAACAATTCCTGTGCTCTTCTCCCTCTCCTCCCAGGTCAGGTTTGCCAGACTCTGATCACTCATGTTGGCCTCCTCTTCACTCACTCCCACTGAGCTACTTCTTCCCAGATAAGCTGGAATTTGCCTATGTTGCTTCACTGAAGATAGTGAGTAGAGCAGTATTTCTCTTTATTCATCCCTGCAACTGCCATCTGGCCACTGGTGCTTGTTACCACCGTTCAGTTGTGGTAAAAATTCATCCTTTAAATTAATTTTGAATCTTGCTCTCATCTTCAAGTGCACATGTGGCCCCTCCCAGCTTTATGCCATCTATACATGTAATGTGAACATCCTTTCTTCACAAATGCAGCTAAAGTTAGACCAGGACAGACCAGAGCATGACCTTGCTCCCTCTTCAGCAGGATGTCTTCTGTAAAGAGGATCCACATCACAGCTACTTGGAGCAGTTACCCACCAACAAGGGAGGTCAGGTGGGATTTTGGGTGAGACAGCACTTCAGAACCAAAGGTGAGTGACCTGGCTTTAGCTTTACTTTAAAGCAAGAACAAGGAAGTGGCTGATAAAGAGAAGGTGGCTGGAAGATGCTATGAGTTGTGAAGACGAATGTTAAAAATTGAAGAAAAGTCATCTGCAATGAAATGTGAAGAGAATAGAAACTGCTAAAACAAAGGAGCTGGGAAGAAGGCATTGTGTTCCTATTATTGTCCCCCATCACTCCATGGCATATGTTTCTTTTGCTCCCCTTTATTCTAGTTTAATCGAAAATAAATGAGGAGGAACTGTGTATTTCCATCTGTGTGCTATGGTTAAGTAAGAGCCCTGATTCCAACTAGGACACCCAAGCAACTTCATCACAAAGATATGAAAGGAATTAATATGTGATGGTATAAAAAAGAAGAGAGAAAACACTCCTGACACCACACCATCTAGCACAAAACTCAAGCACACACTGAGATGGACCGGTCATGTTCAAGTGTGGGTCAACTGCTATATAAATAAACAATTCAGATCTCAATGGCCCAATCTGTGCCAAGTCTTAGGTCAGGGGAGTTAAGTAATCATTTTCCCTTGAAACACAGCCTGTGACTTCAAAACAAAATAGACAGCACTAGTGTCTAGCAGCTTAACCACTTACAAAAAGCTAGGTGGGAAACAGGCATTTTTCTTTTGACCTGAGACTCGCACCAACTGCTGTGTAACCTAATAAATGTGGGGGGAAAAAAAAGACAAAAAGACAAAAAGCCAAAAAGCCAAACCAGGAACCTTTACTTTAAGGTACAGCTGTACATACTTAGGAGAAAGCCTTTTTAAACTTAAATGGGTCTTCACAACATACTTATTTCAAGTGAGCTTTGAATAAACAGTCTTTCTGATGGCTAGAGCAACACATTTCAAGCAGGATCTTTCCACAGCTACACAAGCATCCACACAACTGCTCAGGCCCCCTCCCCAGTGGGAAGGGAAAAAGAGCAGGGTGAACAAAAGCAAAAGATTTCATGAGCCAACACAGAGGCAGTTTAATAAGACTGCAAAGGCAGTCACTCACCACCTCCCACAAGCAGACTGACACCCAGTCATGGAACAGTGGTCAGCTTGGGAGACAAAATCTCGACAGACAGATGGGGGCAAAAAACAATCGACAAAGCAACACAGAGGACACATAGAGGCACGCTGCCAGAAAGTAGCAGGGAAGTCAAGGGAAAGGGCGAGCAGATTAGTGTGCTTTAAACACACAGAACATGCAATGGTACTTCTATAAATGCAAGGACCTAACACCAGAAAACATCATAGGGGAGGGGGTTGGGGCTAGAGAGGTTTTTCCTCTTTTTCTTTTTAAAGTAGAATAGTATCAAGCTGTTACAGCATCTGACAGAGAGCTGTGCAGTACTGACATTAGTTGCCTTACAAGAACACCAAGAGCAGGAGCAGCTTTAAATCCATTTTCTTTGAAATGGATTTGCTCCAAGTGATTTTGTTTCAAGGACCCAGTCTGATTAGAGGTCATGACTGCAATTCTCTTGGAGGAAAGGAAATGGCAGGTGTCAGAGGTAATCATGTGTGATCTGCAGACACTGCTCACGGGGCTCCAAACTGCAACAGACCTGTCATGACAATGATAGGTTGAGGTCATGCCAGGGAGACCAGGAGGGCAAAGGGTGCATCAGTCTTGTGACAGTAATGAGGGCACCATTCAATATCCCACAGCTGCATGTTTCACTAGCTCCTTTTCTTTAATTTCTTTTTCTTATTTTTCTTGCTTCTATTGCAAGGACACCACTGCAGCTCACTTACCTTTGGGATCATGGTAAATTAAAGGGAATATAAGGAAAACATTAGAAGTGCTATTTTCCTGAACAAGTTACATGATTAGTTCAGAGAAAAGGGACAGGCAGCTAGTAAATACTGAAAATTGCTGCTGGAGTTTGTCAGCCAGGAGCTTTAAGTCTTCCATCATCACCCAACTTTGCAAGGACCATGAGTGCTGCCCCCCTGCCCAGCCATAGTGGCTAGACCCAGCCAAGCCAAGCAATCAGGTCACACCCCACACCTGGGGTGACTCCTTCTAGTAAAAAGATTTGATGTTGCCTAGTTCAGGAAAGGTCAAAAGTATAGAAAAAGAAGAGGAGAGCTCTCTCGCTGCTAATTCATGGGACTGAGGACCCCCAAATTTGGCTTTGTCTTTCACATAGGATTTTATTTTCCACTGAACTCCAGTCTGAACTTCCCAAATGCTGAGCACACTCAAAGCACCAACAAATCTGCCAACCCACACCTGCTGCAAGCAGCACTTAGGTAACAAAGTTAGTAGGAGCAGAGAGCATGCAAACAGATAAACTGTTCACAAATTCACATGTATTAATTTCAGCACCTTTACACATACACATGCACAGACATATATGCACATATATGCACACAGACACACAATTATGAAACTACTGACATGTTCTCACACTCAGAATCAGGGTGAAGTATAAAAACAACAGTACAAACAATAGTTTCACATTATTTGCAGTGAAGTCTTTTATTCAGGCAGTAACCACTCAGACCCCTTCCCATTTCCCTCAAACGTTGCAGAAACTGGCCACCATTGCAAAGAAAAGGACAGACTGGTGAAGATTTCAATCAACAACAGAAGAAGCTACAGCATGACACTGCAGGCAAACAGGAACACAGATAAGACCTCTCAGTGTTTTTGAACTTGGGTGCAGATGGAGACCAAACAGAGCATGATACAGAAGTCCAGAAGAAAGTGAGAGCAAGAGGGGAAAAATACTTAAACAAAAACAATCCCAAAAAAACCAAAAAAACAAAAAAAAAAACCACCCCAAAAAATCCAGTGCTGTGCATTTCCCTCTAGGAAACTGAATTATCAGAAATGTTGGAAAGTCCAGCACACAGTGCCTTAGGCTCTCTTCCTGCACTTTGAGTTTCTGCTTTCCCATAGCCAAGGAGCTAATTACTGCCTGTGAAACCAAAGACACTGTCCTGAAATAACCTGCCCTGCAGAACATAAGACTAGAATTCTTTATCAGTAAAAAAAAATCCCTATTGCTGTGTATCTATTGCTTGCACACTTGCTCTGTCTCTTAGCTGCAAAATTTCTCCTATTTTAACACGTGAAATTTGGAGTCAGATAGAAACAAATAAACCAAGAAACCCTCTGTCAAAAATCAATTCACAGTAAGTTCTGTTCTTTAGATTTTACTCTTGTAAAATTTTTTACTGGTCTCCTATCAGCCACCACAACTGAGCAACTTTACTCCTCTGTTCCCTGTCCCTTATGGTAAAAAACATGATTGCCTCAGGATTTCCTGCCCATTAAAGTAAGTTGCTCAGTTGTAAATGGAAGAGGGGAAAAAAGTTACAAACCAAGCTAGAGAAATATGTGCACAGGCCTTCATTAGCTTGTGCACTCTAACACATACTTGAAAAAAATCTTTCACTACATTTTAAGAATTGCTTAATTATGACATACGTCATCTTATAAAATGAATTATCCCAATTGTCTTTTAAAAATATAATTTGGTTTGCAGGGTGTTTCAGCTATTCATCTGAAATGAAAACAAACATTCTTGATGTGCTAAAGCTCACCTGCAGAATAGAAACTCCAGGGTGAAGCCAGTTTTGAGTGGGTTTTGCCTCATTTTTTCTACCTCTGACTAACCCCAAACCCAACCCCCAAATCACTGCTGAACAGGAGAGTGTGTTTGTGAGGCATCATTGTTACTTACCTAGATCTAACCCCTTTCTGTGGCATCCCCTACTATGTCAGCATTTCACCTGACCCTCGAAGTCAGGCCCTTTGATGCAGAACAGCAGTAACTGAATTTCAGTGATATTTACAGTTCATATTAAGTTTTGCAGTCAGTATGCACCAAGGGTTCCAATGTCTATCCAGGCAGGCTAGAACAGCCAGGCTTCAAATTAAATCTAGTGATGAACTGTTCCTTTCTCAGGTGTTCGGTGCTTCAACTGCCAGGCAACTTGCTGGGAAGAAGAGAACAGTTGATGTCTCCTCCTCCCCCCACTTGGCCCCAAGCCTCTGTTCACTAGGGAGGTCAAGTTGCACCTTTTTCTCTGCCCTATCTGCCCTCACAAGATGAAAACCATCTATAAAATCTTTCTCAAAAACCCAGCCAGTATAGACATTTTTTTACACTGCAGCTTTCCTCCACTGGGGTGCAGCAGTTGAAGACACCACCTGCAGTGACAGCGTCTGTTAAGCAAAGAGGTTAATCAGGCAGACTGAAATCAGGATTTAGAAGCAAGCCTTGCTAGACTGAGGCAAAGGTCCCTCACTGTAAAATAGCAGCAATTCTTTCTGCCTACAGTCCCCACACAGCTCAAAGGTGAGCTGCTGCTTCATGCACATCCTATATTGACTTTCTCCTTTGTTTGTATAAGCTTGACATTTAAGTACAGTAATTTCATGACCATAAGGCGCACCGGACTATAACATCCGAAGAAGATCCGTGGAGTTTACTGGCATGTGCTCAAATTGGAAACATTTTAACAGATTGGTGTAGGCTTTAAATGCAGCCCCAAACACCTTCCCCGTGCGCAGGGCCCGGCACTCCCGCCTGCCCCTGGCTGGCGAGGCAGGGCTCGGGGCGGCCATGGCTCATGGCTGCCACGGCTCACACCTCAGGGTTGCTGCGGTTCAGGGCGGCTCAGCACTGCCCGCTCCCTCTCTCCCTGTGAGGCTCCTGCTGGCCGCCCGGCTTCTTGTTCTCCCCACGCTGGGGCTGGGGGCAGCTCCCTCCCTCCCCGTGCGGCTTCTGTGGCACCGCCCCCCATTGCGGCTCACGCTTCCGGTTTGGCAAATTTCGCAACTTTGTCCATTATATAAGGTGCACCGGACTATAAGGCACACTTCCGGGTTCGGAGGAAAATTTTAGTCAAAAGGGTGCGCCTTATAGTCGTGAAATTACTGTATTTATTTTTCAATAGTGTAGTCTTAGCTTGCAATTAAGCCTCCATTAAATCCTTTTGTCTGCCCATGGTAAGAAGCCAGTTAGCTCCTTCAAGTTTAAGAGTTTCACTTCCATGAAAACGGAGTTTTTATCCTTGCTGCATTTTTTTCAAGGTGTTAATATACAGGCCTTTCCTCACATTAAATGCATTAGACCCATTAGTAGTTTGAAATGCAGCATTATTCCCAACTTCTCCAGAGCTTCATTTTTTATACTTTTCTTCCCAGCTACTCAACATTGGAATCAAGCATAAGAATTGTTTTAACCAAATTTGACTACATCCCCCAACAGTATCTATGCTACCACTACTTAAAATCCGACTCTGTTTTTCCATGAAGGTCAACTATTTCACCAAAGTATCACAGTAGAAAGTGGATTAATACATTAGATAAAAATTGGTGGACTAGACAACACATAAAAAAAATTATACTTAATATTTTAGGAAGTAATTTAATACTTAATACTTAGGAAGGATATTTGACCCTAAAATTTCCATCAGAGCTGTCTTCAAACACATTGGCCACAAAGTGCCCTAAGTCCAACACTTGGGGCTGCTGTGGAACACGAGACCAGCTGATTTCTGAATGTCAAGACTGGCAGAGGTTACATTACTCTTACAAAATGACATTTGCTTTCCTGGTACTTCAAAAACAATTACAAAAGTCTGCACTGGTAACAACTGCATCAAAAGACAGCAAATAATCTAATATAAACTACTGCCATTAAAATTGCTGGTCCTCCAAAGCTCTCATCTGTAAGAAGTTGTTTACACATTTTTCATGCAACATGCTTTGATTTAGGCAAAACAGTCTGAAGAATGTTTAAAACATACATGTAATTAAAAGGTTCCATAGCACTCTTATACCTCAAATAAAGTGATCTCCATATGCCTACTTGGATCCAAGATAGTCTACCACAAATCAGTGAAGCCCTAGCTGTTTATTCACCATGTGAAATAAAAAATGTTTCCACACCCATCACTGGAAAGGGCCGTGGCTGACACCTATACACACCATGTATGCTGTCCTGGTCACAGTCTTTCCTATTACTGGTCACACATTTCCCATGTCTCTCATCTTGTCTGTAACACCATCTGTAGCCTCTAACTACCAATTTCAAAGGGAAATTCCACTTTTTCCAGATAGGAAGTATTTGTACTACAAATATCCTACAACTATTCCACATCCATTGTTAAAGGAATACTACGGGCTTTAGAAATACCCTAATCGCAAAATACTGCTTTGACAAGTCTGCTACTTGCAAATACATTACTGAGAATGTCAGTATTTGAATTCCTCTGAAACCTAGACATGACTTGGCCATGGCTCTTTCCCCTACTCAACTGCATTTAACAATTCAAACAGGGTATAAGCAAATTCTGCATCAACAGCAGGATCTAGTTTTGCCTCCATTCCACTACAGATTTGTGTGAAAAGATAATTTCCATTTAACATTAGCAGTTCACAAAGATTTCAAAGTAAATAGAAAAAAAGCTAGAAGTAAACATACATGCTAAAAATTAATTATATTCTCTAAATTATTCAATACTTAACAGATGTATTCAAACTAGTCATCTCTGGAATTCAATTCAAGCCTACTGAATGAAAGTAATTCCAAGCACATCCACAAGCCCCATTTAGCATGCTGGATCAACAACACATAGTATTTAGTTGTGAGAGAACAGTCAGGATCAAAAATAATCCAATTGAAATCTGGAGAGTTTAACTTCTGCTGATTTTCTTTACTACAGCCAAAAAGATTACTGAAATACACTATGCTAGTATAAAGTTTTTTCATTTAATATCCCACTTCTTCATAACCACACAACTGATTTTCCCACATTTCATATAATCCTTTTTAGTCCATAGTTCATAACTGTATGATTTCCCATTCTTAATTCCTGCCACAGAGGCGACTTCATTATTTCCAGATAAAAGTACACTACACCATTAGCCAAGAAAATAACATTTCAAACAAAAAAAGCCTAGAAAATACAAACAAAAATGAATGCTCATTTGGAAACTAAACAGTAAATGGATCGTCATCCAAGTTCCAAGTTCAGTGTAATGTGGAAATCAAGTGAAGTGACAAAACTAGTGGGTTTTTTTGTTAGTAAAAGCAATATTCCCCAAGAAGTAACAATTTCCTGCATATTTATTCGTGCAGAGATGAGTTATATTTTAGCAAGATATTACATGCATGATATCTGTCCAAGCTTTTCAACAAGACTTCACATGGTTTTAATCACACAGTGCATTTCAGGGAGGAAAAAATTAACATGTGGCAATACAACTTGACTCCTAAAAAGGTTTTAGTTTGCTGTCAAATTATGGCTTAATCCCTGACTATACGCCATTTATCAAAACGGTAACATATAAAAAAAAGACAGTAAAAGTTTGGGGAGATATTTTATTAATGTACAATTTTATTAGTGATGTACAATAGACATTTTAATTCTCTATTTATCCTGTCTCCTTGAAGCTTGGTAAATGCTTGTTTGTATATAAAACTACACAATGCTTTTTCATGAGGACCAGAAATTCTGAAAATCTAAGTGCTACAGTATATTTTGTAGTGATTTAACACGTTGTCCAGAAGAGTTACCAGCCACTTCAATGAAGGACTTCTAAAATATTTCTGATCAAGTTCAAATGCATCTGTTCATAAATAATGATTGGTTTGCTCATGTCCATTATACTGCTAAGTACAAACGTCTCCAACAAAAAATACCGTTTCAATACATTTTTCCACATGGACAACTAGATAATTCAGTCATATGTACTTTTAAACAAGGCTAATACAAATTTACAAGTAAAGTAACTTCAAAATTTATTCAGAATAATTATTTTTTTCAACCAGAAGCTTTACTTTGGACAACGCAGAAGTATATTGCAAGTGACATTCTGCAGCAGAAGCTGGAGGCTTGAGAATAACAACTAAGAGTAAATATCAGCAATACACACTTTTACAAGAATTCTGACCATTCTGAATGTTAACATGAAAGACCAGATGCTTCAGTTTGTGCGCCTGTCAATCAAAACCTCCACACAAAAGAAAAATTTAAAATTTCCGACAGAACACAGTATTTCAGAGAACATGTTAGACACTGGCATGACATTTCCCAGATCAAATTGGCAACTGAAATTTAACATCCACATGAGCTTGTTTTGCTAAGCTTACTATTTCAGACAGCTTCACCACCTGAAAAATAGAAAATAAAGACTTAATTTCAAAACCACCCTAACTGGACTGAGCTGGCTCAATCTTAATAATACTAGGGAATCATCAGTAAGATAGTAGAGGGGATTAGAGGTGGGATTACTACTTAGCTCAGTACTTCTTAATCACTTTGAAATGAAAGATAATCAACTGGTCTAGAAAACATTTCATGGAGTTAAAAAAGTCTCTTCTCATTTATAGCATTTTATCAAGTTACTTTGTTAAGTTTTAAATTTAATGTGCCACCTTGTTATTTTGTAAAGTGTTGAGGCAGACACTCACAAGAAATACTATATATCTAGAAGCTATT
>PYHW01010739.1:1427075-1453886 GCA_013186435.1 Turdus rufiventris
TAGTTGTTCCCCTGGCAGATAATGCACCTACTAACTTGTAAAACATTTGCTGCAGGCACTGGTAGCAACTGGCACTGGGATTTATCCTGAGCTACCTGCAGTTGATTGAATGGAGTTTTGACTTTTCAATACTCTGCAACAGATGCTATGATCTGCAAATATTCATAACAAACTCTCTTACCATTTTTGCAGCTTCATCCAAGTCATCACACGCAAGAATTTTGAGGCCGCTAGCTGTTATCAAAGCTTTGGCATCATCAACTCGTGTACCTTCAGAAACAGATAAAATGTCACTCTTACTGAACAGGAGATTACTACTGCTGCTACCTACTAGTCTCATATTTCTGGGAAGCCTGTCCCAAAAGTCAGTTAATAAATCTGGAAAACAACATTACTAATTAAAAAGCAGGAAGTCTCTTTTTATTAACTAGCCAATCCTCACCATCTAAATTCAAGGTTTGCTTTATTTCTCCATTGGCTTCAATTCACAGGCAGCTTGCTACACAGTATATAAACTCAATAACACCTGTCAGGTAGAGAGAAATACATGAAAACATACATGAAGCACACTCACCTTGCAACCGTACCACAATAGGGACTTTAAGCTCCAAATCCTTTACTGCCGTAACGATGCCTTGTGCTATAACGTCACATCTCATAATGCCACCAAAAATATTTACCAGAATAGCCAGTACCTACAGAATCAATGACAATATTGACATTAAAAATGGCCAGAGACACATCAGATGAAAGCTGCACACAACCTTCATTCTAAGGATAATTAAAGCTCTTTAACTGTTAAAGACAGAACATTTCTGCTCTATAGAACACCATCAACCAAAGTACAGTAGTGCAGAGTCACATACAGAGCAATTACTTCAAGAAATGGTATTTGACAACTCTTTATCTTTCCATTGCTAACAGTACTTCAGCAGAGGTACCCCCATACCAGTAACTCCAAATACTGAAAACAGAAAATTTTTAAAACTCATACATAAGACCCTATTTACACAGTTTACTTAAAAGTCAACATGCTTAGAGCTAAGCTATTTGAAATACATTTTGTTCAGGAGGATTAAGCCAGCAGTTAAGGGAACTCAAGTGGTAGAAAAGAAGGGCAAAAAGAACCATGGTCAAAGACAAAAGATGAAACAAAGCAGGAATCAAAATGGCTAGAGAGCCTTAGATGACAAAAACTCAACAAGACAAAACATGTGCAAGTGGCTCTTAAACAGTAACTTGATTCCCATTATCTTGCAATTATATGACATAGATCAGACTACCTCATCTGTGTGGCACTGTTTTTGCTTCTGCTACTAATGGGCAACTTAGACTAGCACATCAGAAGGCTGTTCCACACAAGCCCTGAACTGAACCCCGAGTGCAGGACATTACACCAGTGGGCTGCACTGCTCTGTGAGTTTCAGCACCAGGAATCCCAGCTATAGCGGTTTGTTGTTGTTGTTGTTTTGTATTTTTTATAAAAAAGTGAGCAACTGAAAGAAAGCAGAAAGGAAAAGTTGTCTTAAGTCTGTTTGGACATCCTCTGTCCACACACCAGAAGAGAATTTGCATTGCAAAAACTTTTCCCAAATCAGCAACCCTCAGATTCTTCCTTGTTTCTTCTCTTCTCTCTAACTCAGGTGCTCTGTGACTGTCTCTCATTGTTCCCTCAATTTGCTGAAAAAACATGAAGAAAGAACAAGGCTTATGAGGATGATGGAGCTGGGGGTGTTTAGCCTGGAGAATAGGAAGCTCACTCTCTCCAACTGCCTGAAAGGATGTAGCCCTCCTCACAAGTAACAAGCAGTAAGATAAGAGGAAATAGCTTAAAGTTGCACCAGGAGAGTTTTAGATTGGATATTGGGAAAAATGTCTTCCCCAAAAGGGTTGTTAATCATTGGCACAGGCTGCCAAGGAAGTAGCTGAGTCACCAACCTTGAAGGTATTTAAGACTTGTAGATGTGGTGCTTAGAGACATTGTTTAGTGAGGGACTGGGCAGTGTTAGACTTATGGTTGGACTCCATTTTAAAGGTCTTTTCCAAATGATTAAATGATTCTGTAACACTCTTGGAGTGTGTTACAGACCCTGCACTTTATAATAAATCTTTCAACTGAGAAAGAAACTAAGCTCCTCTGCAATATTACTATTTGTTTCTGGTCCTTTCCAAAGATGAGCAAGTGGTACATGAAACTGTGACGCAAAAGTAGCATACCATTAGCAGGTCTTGCAAGTCATTCCAACTTTTACAGTTATCCCTTTTAAAATAATCTTCTTTATTTTCAAAGAGTCCCAAACTCCCAAGTTTCCCCAGGATAAGCATCTCTATGTAGACCATCAACCCAGCCTTCACATTATTTTTGTGGAAAAGCCCTTCTTCTAGTTTCAACCAATTTATTATTTTAATAATATTCAAGCACTTCTGTTGAATTTTTAATAGGATAAATATTAAAGCCCTTCCAAGCCCCTTACAAAGTTACTTTATCTTACATTACATAGAAACTACCTTAGAAACATGCCTGTACACAGCATAGCAAATATTCATCTCTACAATTCTATGCAAAACACAGACCCGGCTACAAAACTGGTCCAAAAGAAAAAAAAAAAAGTGGAAAACCAGCTGAATTCTGCTTTCTGTTTAAACAGCAGACAGCGGGAATCTGACACAAAGGTTTCTGGGAAGATTCAAATACAGCTGTATTTCAACCAGAAGACATGAAACTATCTACTCAGTACGCAGCCAAAAACCCTATTACTTGAAAAGGTAAAAAATTCAATAGATCATTAGGCCTCCTTGACCTGCACCAAGATTAAGATAAGATTTCCATCTTCTTTCATTCTAGTTCTGTGCTTATAGAAGCATGTTTTCTGGAGAACATGCACTAAGCATTGTCTTCCAAATCATAGCCTGTTTTACCACTGTGTAGGACCTTGATATGCCAACTCTTCCCTCACCTTTTTATCAGAGGTAATAAGCTTAAAGGCTTCTGTCACTTGCTGCACTGTAGCACCACCACCAACATCAAGGAAGTTTGCTGGAGTTCCGCCGTGAAGTTTAATTATATCCATTGTGGCCATAGCTAAACCAGCACCATTGACTATATGAGAATAAAGATAACATTTAGGAAATCAGTTTATACATTCACTAGGTCACTTAAAATTCATTAAATAATACATACCTAAGCAGCCTATGTTTCCATCCAGCCCTATATAGTTGAGATCTGCTTTTGCAGCATCCTTGTCTCTTTGGTCTTCCTGTGTCCAATCCTGCATATCAAAGATTTTCTTCTGACGATAGGCTGAATTGCTGTCAAAGTTTATCTTTGCATCCATACACATCACTGAAAGGGAAAAAACTCACCATCACTAACCATCATTTAATATTAGAATACATGAATGTGTCAAAGTATGTTAAGTCAAACTTGGCATGAAGTCCAAACACAAAGTTTAGCTACAAAGACACATGTACCACTGTCAATAAATACAAGATTCTCTCCAGTTTCCCCATATAATCAGTTATGCACAAAAAAGGAAGATAAGATGTTTCCTGAGACACTCTAAACCCAAAAATGCTTACAAGCTGTTTGTTAAATCTTGGCAAATTTTCTCACATCACACTGCAGCCTGGAAAAGAAGGGGGGAAATGCACCACCATAAGTAATTAGCATAAAACTAATCCTTACAGAAGGTCTCTGATTTGAGGTTTTTTAATCCATCTTAGTTTTTGAATTTTAGAATAAAGATACGTAATGTGGGCATGACTGTAAGCACACAGAAACATAATGAAGAAGTGTCTGAGCTGGAAGAAAAAGTGTTAGGAAAAAGCACAGAGAAGTAAAGTTACATAAGATTTAGCAAGCAGAAAACCTACAGTATTCTTTACATTTGTACAGACAGAAACTTAGTTCTGATGTATCACTTCATTTCTATCCCTCAGTGAAAAGGATATAAAAATAACAAGGCTCGAGAAACAGATGGGTAAGACTGGTCTATACTGATCGCTTGAGCATTATTTAAAACAAAAAAATACCAAAACCACAAAAAAACCCCACCCCAGTAACAGTAATTACACACTTCAAAGAAAGAGATACAACTTTTGAAATTTAAATATGAATGTATCTGTTGTATCTGAGTTCAAGTACAAATACTCTCTACAGGCTTATTTTTTTCTGGAGTAGAACTGGTTGTGATTGAACATTAAATAACTTCTGCAATTGGGTTGCTAAAATCTTGATAAACATCAAGATATTACTTAAACCCGTACAGTCTTTCAATATATCACACTCCATCAGTTATTCAAATGCCTGAGTCATAAAGGCAGATGATTTCTTGTAGTTGCTGCAATTCTGGTTATCATCACAGTACCAATTTTGGATACATGAGATAGCTCAAATTTCAATTTACGAATTTTGAAAACACCAGATTTCTAGGAATGCGTCATCCTGGGTAAATGTGCTCTTTATTAAAGAATTTAAAAACTGAAAAAGGAAATTACTTACACTTAAGATCATACTTAGCAATTAAGAATAGATTCTTACTATATTTAGAGTCTCAAATTTATTTACTTTATTAAATTTGTTTTCCAACATACCATGTTAATGCTAACTCCTCTTGTTGTATACAGCTGAAGTAAAAGCAAGAACCAGTAAGAAGCAACCAAGATTTACAAAAATGTCAAAGTGTTACATGAAGAGTAGGAATAAGAAACATTACCAACTCCTGATGCATCTTCCACCATAGGATTTATTTCTATCATGGTAGCATCATATTTCAGAAAGAGATTATATAATTTGATCATATTTTCAGCTGCTTCATCCACCAGATTAGGAGGAAATCCCATTTTCTGGGCAAGCTGAAAGTAAAAGAATGGTTATTGTTAACACATATTAGGGTGTCTCAGCTTAGCTATTATCTCAAATGTCACTTGAATTTGCAGATGTAGAACCTGCCCTGTCTACTGGGGGAAAAATCCAAACTCGCTCTTCAGTTTGAACTGATTGTTTTCAATACAGAATACTGCACTCTTCCAAAAAAAGAGCTAATAAAAATTTATCATGATATGCCTTTGCAGAGTTGTACAAAAGCTAGATAAAGTACTGCCATGCAGTTGGATTAACACTGATTTACCTGAAAATACTTAAATATCTAGTTCAAATCTGTTTCAAACAAGGGTTTAAAGACAACTCAGGTGACTGAATGCACACGCCCTTTACAAAAATTAGAAGCAAACCCCCAACCTCATCCCATATTAACAATTACCCTAACAGCTTGCTCCTTTTTTATGCCTTCTACTATATCAATAGGTTCCTTAATTATTGCCTCAGGATTCTCTGCAGCAACATCTTCAATATTAACACCACCCTGAGAACTGCCTATCAGCACAGGACCCTAGAACAAAAAGGAAAAAAAAAGCATAAGTACTTTTATACCACACAATTGAAACTTAGTTCTTCCCATAAGATACTTCACAGCAATAAAACCTTTTTAAAAATTTTATTTGAACATTTTTCTTGTATGTTCTGAAGAGGGTGTTACTATCTACTCAGTATCTCCATACAAGACCTTTTAATGCCTTCCAAATGTAAAGTGTATGTGAGGTCCACTTTCTCTTAATAAGGAAAAATTTCCTCCATAAAGCATAGTGAAACAATTAACACCAACATACTATTTTTAAATTTTGATAGAAAGATTCAACTTCATAATCACACACAATTTATCTTTCAGGTGTCACCAGAGAAAGTGTCACTACCTTCTCACCTCCATCTTCTTCACTCACACCTACACAAACACAGATCGAATGCCACGCACTCATTCATTCATTCTGCCATGCTCCAACTCCAAGGACAAATGGGAGGTCTGCAGAACTCAGTGATAAATTACTGCAAACCATACCTGCTCAGTAGGATCACAACGTTCAGTAACTAAAGTTACTGAACTGAAAGCAAGTCATAGCAAAACAAAACAGCACTCAATTATTCATTAATAAAAAGAAATTAAGAAACCAGAATTGACAGCATTTGTAGCTGAGTTTACTTTTTAAAAAGCCAAATCTCAATAAAACCACAAAGGACTCACTACCATGGAACCCAAAATCTCTCCTCCAGTTCACACTAAAGACATACTTGCATCCATTCAACCAGCCTTCCCTTATCACCACGCATACATGGATTATGACCATGGGTGTACTAAGGTAGCATTTCCTATCAGCCAAACTCAGACTAAACAGCCTTATAACCGCGAACAATTAATTATAGAAACTGTGCTTAATAATATGCTTAATAACCACACCACTCCTCTTACATTACCATCCTTCCAAATGGAAATACATAGCTGCAAATTATCCTGCATCTAATAGCAAGGTTCAACTCAATTAAGATTTTTGGATATTCTTATCTTGAACAATCAGTCAGCTACAAACTGATCATAAAATAACTCATCGTTTCATAGAACTGACCGAAGTGAACAGTTTTGCTTAAAACACAAATCCCTACTGGTGAACAATATCTAAGTCATAAAACTCCAGTTTCAGCTGATTATTTTAATCACTTTTTCCCTCCTTAAAGGAAGAGGTTTTCAACAACATCAGGAATAAACATTGTGTGCTATTCAACCTTCACACTTCCTTTTTTTGAAAGGCATTTCCTCATCCTAAGCATCCTACACAAGTTACAGTAATTACAAGCACATCTAAAAACATGACTTATAAAGTCAGCAGTAAAAACAAAGCACATCCCTATCAAAAGGCAACAACCCACACAGTATGATTAATATGTGCTAATAAGATTTCTTTTATACAAGAGCAAGAACAAGTCATGAAAACGTGACTCCCTTCTTCATGTAATTTGCTTCAATCAGTTACAGTAAATTTTATTTCCACAAGCATCCCTGCTTATTGCTTGCACAATTTTAAGAGCCTAAAATCTGCTCATTTACAGCATTTTAATGCCACCTTGTGGTGCATACAGTAACTTTTGAATCTTCCCTGCTCCATTCCAGCAAAAGAGAAGTGCCCAAGTCAAATAATTCAACACAACTGATACTTCCCTATCAAAAAAAAGCACTACAGAGGAATTAAAATTAACAAATATTTAATTCCTAAATCAGCTAAAAAAAAAAAAAAAAAAAAATCTGTTCCAAATCCTGGCTGCATTACAGTTACTTAGCAATTCATCTTCTATGCTCCAAATGCAACACTTGCCTGTCAGAAAACAGACGCATTTCAGGAACCACATTTGAAATGTCTCCTAAAAAACTACATACCCACACATACAGTCCATACATGCAGAAGAGACTGACTTTCATTTTCCTGAAAGCTCTGAAGACAGACCTCTAGGCCCAAAACTTCTTAGCCATTTCCTGGAGAGCATTAGTACCAGAAAGCTACTAACACTCTCAAAATCAAGGGACACACCAATGCACCTCTATGAACCTTCACACATTGGAGAAAAAGGATGCTGGATTTATGCAGGACCATTTGCTCTTCCACAACATTATCACTTAACTTGTTTCTGACACTTAAAAATAGGGTGCACATGCACATATACAGCTGTGTTTTTAAACTAAATTGCATCATCTGGTAGGCAAATGCAAATTAAAACCAAAATGAAAATCACCCCCTTTTTCTACCCATGTACCCCTTGGCCATGTGACTCTGAACATCAGTTAAGGCTACCAATACTTATTTATTATTCTGTAAATTCAAATTGTAGCATTACATCTTTACAACATTTGAAAACAAGTCAATCATGTAGTCAGATATCTGGAAAAGAAAATTTAGCTTGTACACTTCCCATTTTCAAAACCAAGTGAACAGTACAGTAAACAGTTTTGTTTATTTTTTAAGCAATTCAGTTGTAACAAGTTCATTAGCTAACTTCTATTTCTAATATTACTCACCTGAAAAGACCTTTCCATTGTTATTGCAAAATAGTATTCTCTCCTGGGATATCTGCGCTCACAGATAAATACTTGATTGCATATCCTGCCCTTCTCTCCTGTCTGCTTGGTAAACAACTTCTTTCCAATCATTTGGGCAGAGACAGCTTTTGCTTCTTCTGGACTAGAATAAAAGAAGCTCAGAATGTGACAAAGAAACTGCTGTAAAAACAGAAGTAGCATTAAAAAAGTCTTATCTATTTTTGTTATTTTAAGGTTAATAATTAAAACACTGGTTTTAAATAAAGCAATAGGTTCAATTCACAATGTGAAACATTGAAGTTTTTCCACTGGACTGGATAATTCAGAAAGAACTTACGAAAAAACTATTTTCACTCCTCCTTTGAGGCCACCTTCAAATGTTCCTTTTCCTCTGCCACCAGCTAAAACCTGTGCTTTTACCACAATATCCTTTGAACCTAGAATGAAAGAAAACCCCAAAATTTGTCATCTGACTACTGAAACAAATTGCTTCAGGTAGAATAACAATGGCTGCTTTAATTTTATCCCCCCTTCTCCATGCCCACCATTCAAAACACACACATGTTAATCAAAGCCTATATTGTAATTCACATAGATTGTTCAAAAAACCTCAAATAATCCACAATTTGCAGCTTTAGGCTTTGGTGAGTTAGTACCCAAAAATGCTGGTGTTCTGATAATCTTTAATACATGTTGGAGCCACAGATGATTAAGCACATGGTAAAAAATAGTTAGCACCTCACAGATTACTAACAAGATGAAACTGAGTATCTGACACACCATATGCAAGGTTTTTTTCAAACACCTACAAATAGCCTGTACCTGTAAGCCATTACCTTCCCAGCAATGATATGTAACTTACCCAAGCCAGCTTGCTAAGTCCACTTTGGCTTCATACAGCAGAGCCCTAATGCAAAAGCTTGAGAGCTTTGCAGAAGTCAGAGGCCTAAACAAACCCACTATTCTTCCCAGAGAAGGCAAAGTAAGCCCTTTAGTTGACTTTAACTGTTTAAAAATCCTTTACAAAATATTCTTCTAGTTAGGGGAAACTGGGCATTTGAGTTTAAAAAGTGAAGTGTGAGAATATAACAAAAATCAACTGGGATATTCGGAATCGTTATTGAAAGCCAAAAACAGCAATGAAAAAGAGTTCATCAAGTGAAAAGAAAAAAATTGATGTTCTGAGTTATTATTCAAATTCACTCATACAGAATACAGACAGCAGCTAGACTGCAAAATGTTAAGAACTGCCCCTCTGACATTTGTTCAGCACATCCCATTTTTTCTCATTCCACCATCAGCTGAGCCATTCTGATATTCCCAAGCCAAAAAAGAACTTGCTGTTCCTTTGAATGTTAAAAGGGAACCGTGGAAGTGCCTAAAAAATTACAACACTCAAGCAAAACTAGCCACTACATAAACTGAGGAAGGCTAGACAGACACTAAAGTTGTGTTGGCTCCTATTTTGACCTGTGTCCCTCTGGGACAGGTGAAACTAAAATCATATCACAAGCTGGGGTGGTTATAAGCAGAAGACTCAAGTCACTCCTCCCAGTTAGCTATCTGTTGATTTTACTTCTTGAATATCTACCTAACAACAGATCTCTGAATTCACACATGATTTTAAAGCTCTTTTGCAAAAGAGGCATAAAGGTTATAAACACACAAGTATATACTGATTTATGACAGTCTACGATTCTAATATTTAATTCAGTTCCTGAAGACAACTATTTTTTACTAATAATCAAGTTAACATACCTTATAGAAGTCACACAAGACAACTCTTATGCAATTACTTTAAGTACAAAGCTTGTTTTCCATTTCCTCCACTAAGTGCAGAAGATAACAAACTGCATCTACAGAGTTTTCAGAAAAGCCATGAAGTTAACCGCAGGCACCTTCTCTGTAGCAATTATTCCTCCTAGCAACAAACACCAGAATCCGAACAAGTCAAATGAGATCCTAACTAAAGCTCTGGTAAGATCTCAGCTAGAACGTATTTAGATCTGGGCATAAAAGTAAATTCGTAACTAAGATGACCACTGAAATTTAGAGACTCCCTTACAAGAAATGAGCTTAGCACATCCTTAAATCTAAGAAAGGAAAAGAAAGCAAGAACATGATTATGGTCTTCAGCCATACCTGTGATGAAGCAAGAGCAAGAACACATGACTGCACGTATATCATTCATTGTGGTTTCTGCTCTACACCAGCCAAAACCAAAGACCATCTACCAAGGAAGTCAGTTTTTTAAAAGTGCAAGAGTAAAAGACCCTTCTTTACATAAAATATAAGGAAGCCTGACAGAAGATATGAAGGAAGAATAGAAGAGTCTTTAGAACTGGGCAGAGGTATTCTCTCATATTCTTAAAACAAAAAACATGAATGCTGAGGGGAAATGAGCAGTAATGGACTGCAGAAAATAGGCAGGCTAAGAATTGCCCTAAATAGTATGTTCTTTTATTCTTAGGCAGAGTAGTGGGCTAAATGCACAAAGTCCTTGATCCTTGAAGATATTTTTTTTAAATGTTGTTATTGTTATGCATTATAATATTTTGCCAACATACAGACATCCAAAAGAGTGTGAGGAAAAACAACTTAATTTTTCACAATCAGTTTTGGCTGTAACACCATTGGACTAACCCTTATGCAAGAACTGAGTCATTAAATGAGTAGATTACTAATGATCTCCAAATTGTTTTCCTCTAGCACTGCAAACTAGCTGCTTGATTGCATAAACAAGTTAGAGGTTTATTTGAGCAGCTATGTTTGCAAGCAATTAAGCTGCACAGATGTACCTGAAACAAATTTAAGATAGTCCCAAGAAAACCATAACCCATCATGCAGAAAATTCATTGTTCAATAAACATTTTTTCCCACCGCTCCTATTGAAAATGATTCTAAAACAAAAGGAACTGTTTGGCCACACACCTCGACTGCAGTGTTCCAGCAAAAGCACTGCCACACAATTTGACACAAGAAAGAACTGCTGATACACAGTAACCCAAGAAAAAAATTTGGAAACCAGCAGCTACCATAGTTTTCTACTCAGTATCAACATTGTGCCCTTGTTTTCTGCTTACCTGGCTTTGAAATATTTCTAGGCTTGTGTTTCAATGAAATATAGCAGTTTCTGCCCTAGAGCAGATACCCACACACAGTTTATGCCAGCAAAYACACCACCACAGAAGTCCCATCCTGCYCCCAGCCCTCAGCTTTTCACTCCAGCCTCATTTCYTGTGCTAGTAGAAGCACTTGTGCTATCATGCCTTGAAGCAGACTAGAACAGTGATTCCCTGAAGGCAAATGCTCATCCAGCAGACAGACAGTGCTTCTGCAGGTTTGTGCACCATGTGACAGGCACATGCACACAGGAACTTCAGTGAGCAGGACTTCAGCTTTCAGCAGGAGCAACAAATTGTAAAGCCTTAACACAGGGCACTAGAACACCAGTACAACTCATGTGGGCAAGCAAGCTAAAGGCCAGTGCACTAATCTCAGAACGAGCATTTGGTAAGCATCACATTTCCATGTTAATGGCAGTCAGCCTTAAAAGCACGTATAAGTACAATAGCCTGAAAAAAACAGGACATGCTTAGAAAATTAAGAGTAGATATCAATGAGAACAGGTGTCTGAAATCAGAATGCTGACTTACCATTAATCTGTTCAGGACAAGAAAAATCTATACATTTACTAATACTACAGGTTTCACCTTCAACAATCCTTTATTAACTAGACAGTGAGAGAGTTACACAGTCAGCAAACAAAACCATTTTCACTTCTATCAATATTATCTATTTTTTTTGGAAGGAATAATTTCTGATTCTATAATTTAAGCTTTCAAACTGAGAGAAAGATCGATGCATGCAGGCAAGTAAAAAGACACCCATGTAAAATACAATCTTCTAAAAAGCTTACTAAGAGGCAAGAAGGGTCATTGTTCCACTGCATCTCTGAAGTTTCCTGTGCGAGTGGAAAGTCCAATGATTACAGAAGACAGGCCTGATTAAAAGGCTCTGCTTTACAAGTTTCCATTTTGACTTTTATCAAATCACATTAATTGCCACTTCTCTGCCCAATACTATCTGTAGCAGAGGTACTGCTTTCCACATATTACAGACACCTTCAGAACAACCACGCAAGCCTTATCTCTTCCGACAAGATGGACAACAGTAGAGGGCAGTGACAGCTAAGCAACACAAGTGTCAATCAAGTTCTCAATTACCATTCAACTGCAAACTTATCCTGCAAGAGACAGATCTTCAACTTTTGCTTCAGTCTGTTTTTTAAAGCTCTTGTACCAGAAAAGGTAACCCTCCATTTATAATACAAACTAATTTTTTCTTGTTGCACAGATACAAAAAAACTAAGTTTAAACAATACAGGTGTATTCAGTGGCATTAGGAAGAGAAAAGATGGGTTTGTAACTAGCAACAGGAGTGTCAACATAAATAACATGCTGATCCTAATTCTGTCAACAGAGCAGAGAATCTCTACAGAGTACAGTCTGCATTTCATTACTAAGTATAGCTATTGGGAATTTTAACTTCAAAATCATTTTTCAGTATTTGAAACTTTTGAGCATTGGAAGATGCATTGCATGGAAATCAAAAATATAACTATTGAAATGATTATGTGCCAGGAATCATCACATTTTCACTGAAAGGGCTATACCAGTCAGGAGATTGAACAAGATGCTTTGCTATTACAAAATATCTTCTACGCAAATACTTCCTGACATTAATCAACTGCATCAAGTTCGTCATCAGCACACAAGACAGGTTTGGTTTGTCAACAGCTTAAGTCAAGCAATTAAAATACAGAGGTCAAAATTTGAATGTGCTGGCTATACAAGTTTATTTTAATTAGTGAATTATCATCGACCATATGTTTTGATATTTTAATTTCAAAGGAGTGAAGTGCAACAGGAGAAAGCAAAGACTGAAGCAAAATGTAAGATTTGGATGCCAAAAAAAAGAACATTTGCCAGAACACAAGTAAATGTTTGGTTTCTAAACTATTACTGCTGTTTATCTAGAGATTTTGACCAGGTAAGTAGGAATGTAATTGCATGATTTTTTTAACACCTGGGGGATTTCTGCTTAAGTTTGCTGTCTTAGATCATCATCTATGTCCTAAAGTAACTGAATAAACACTCTGGAGTTTCAGACAACCTAAAAGACATCAGGAGCAGACAAATAATTACCAACAAGGAAAACTGATAGTGGCAAAACAACCAAAAATACTAAATAAAATACAAATTTAAAAAAGTATGACAGATATGAGTTTTCAGAATGACATACACTAGAAAATCCCAAAAACTTAAATCAGACAGCCAAGGTGAGTGTGGCATACACTAAGGAGAAAACAATCCCAGCTTTTTGCCACAGTGCCTGGAATATGTCTTCTGAAGAGCTAATAAAGGAAAAGCCAGCACTTTCCTAGAAAATAATTGCACACATTGTACTAAGCTTTATTTCTGACTAAATCAAGCCTGGGATCAAAAACTCTATTCATAAATCTACCCAGGTTTACATATTACTTTTTAAAGTTTTTAAAACAGATACAAGTTGTATGTTTAAACAACAGACGGAAAAATAAATAACACTGGAAAGTACTTAAATAATTTTAGTAACATTGAAAAAAAAACTAAGAGGTCTAAAAAAGAAAATCTATTAAACACGTAACTGTCAGCAGGAATACAGCCAAACCAATTACTGGAGCCATTCTGTAGAAAGCATACCAAAACAGAACATTGTTTATAAACCACAGGGACATGGAGCTGCACTGAACCTCAAACTCCAACAGCATCAGTAGCAGACTCAATTCCACGAGCTTTCAGTCTCCTTTCAAGAACTCTGATGTACAAAGGTGAAATGTTTTGCACTCACTCTCTCAACACCTCTTAATACAGCTTTATATTTTACTAAAATTTGACAGTCTGCCATGCACATAAAGCTGTGAGATTCATTACCTGAAAACCCAACATAGCCATCAGCACACAAAAGCAACTTTGAGATATTAATGTCTTAAAAAGTCTTACTTCTCAAATCATTATGAATTGAAATAAATGCTATTAAAAAAAACCCACACAAGCACACAATATGTCACTGCCTTCCCCTCAACTGTTAGCCAAGGAAGGTATCAGGAAGCATCAAAACTTGAGTTACAACAATACACTGCACCTATGGAAGCGTCTCTTAACAAACAGCGATGCTCACTTCAAATACCGTGTTCTGCTCAGCTATCAGCCATCACCCTGATCAAGCATCTGTTCACCAAACAGTCTTCAGGCTCATTAGTCATGTTCTTGATAACACACACATATCAGCTTCTCCATCAGAACTGCTCACAGTGCTAGCTGGAATGGACACATGGCTAAGAGCAAACCATAAACCTGAAGGCAATCAAGTCATGCTGCAGTCTCTTATCAAAGCTTTGAAACAGAACTTACTCAGCTAATTTTTTTTCAAAATTTAAGCGAGATGCTTATATAACACTGATTTAGCTACAGCCACAACTAACCTATGATAATCTCTGTTAACCAGAAGTTTGCATTTGCTATACATTGGGATAAAAATTTACCCATTTCTAAAGGAAGTATTTGCAAAAGGGAAGAAATCCAATGCCAAACTCAACCTTTAGTCAGAAATCTGCCCTGTGTAAATTTACCGGGAACATGTGGATCAACACTAGGGAAACTGAGCAGAGAGTATTACCAACTGTCTTTGTGATGGTCCAGATAAATATTTGATAAAACAGTTTAGTACATAAAAAGAAACAAAAAATAACTTCATATATACTGGCAACTATTCCTACACAACAAAAATTAACAATGCGCGGGTGAACCAAAAAAAGTTAATTTTTTCATTCTGACAGAGATTTGTTTGGTTTGGTTTGTGCTTTGTTGATTTTTGTTTAAGTACTAAATGAAGGCCAGCAGTTAAATGCCTACAAAAACAAAGAAATCCAAAACACCGGAGCAAAGAACAATATGTCACCACTCAGAATAAGTTCTGGACATGTTTGAGTAATGCCTCAAAACTTCAAGCTCCTTCAGTGTGTGTTCTCCTTTGGGGAAGTTTTTCCTTCCTCATCTCGAGTACCAAAGAAAGCCACAACACCGACTACATATCGACTCCAACAACGTATCTGGCTGACAACCAGAAGCCCTGGATTTCTTCACCGAAGGATGCCAACTCACACACTTCACAACTTCATTCTTTTGATCCCCAAGAAATTGCCCAGAGTCCCACACTCCAGATAAGAGGCATGCCTGTGATGTCACAGGGATGACACAGAGCTATAAACCAGCAGCCAGACATAGCCAAACTGCTGTAGGAGTCCTCTCTGAGCAAGCACAAAACAAAGGAATCCTGACCTATGAGTTTCTGAGTCATAGACACAGGTTCTCTGATTTTCTTCCAGCAATATCTGTGCAGATATTAAAGCAAAGAAAAGGAGTATGTCTGATTTGGGAAGTTTTGATCATGCTATAAATTCACCCTTAACAGAAGGTAAGGTTCTGAAGTTTAAACCATTCTCAGAAGTATTTTAGCAACTTCCTTTTATATTAACGAAATTCTTACAATTTTGTATCACTTACTCTCTAACAGAAACAAGATAGAGAAGGTATCTGACAATACCTGCGACATCATGTCTGAAGTAAAAGCAGCTTTTCAATTCTTTTCTACATTACAAAGCAGCATAACTTGCTCTACAAGAAAAATTATCTTTTTTCAGATCTCATTTCTCACGTTAAATCTACATATGAAACTGAAATGAATCCAACAAAACCTAAAACTTCAGGAAACATTATGAACATATTCATTTGGAGGTGAATAGAGATTTGAGCATTTGCATAGGAGAAAGGAATACGACAACCAATGTCCTTCACTAAAACTCTGTGACAAGCATAATGTGTTTTTCCAGGGAGGGAAAAAAATATTCCCAGCCTTTAAACTAAGAAAACCCCCTAGACAAACAAATCAACCAACCAACCAAAAACTTCCCACCTTCTAACGCCTGACACAACAGAAGCTGACTTCCACATTAAATCCAAATTTAACAAGATTTAACTAGGACACATCGCAGGTAAAGTGGCAAATTAATAGGCAAAGTCAAGTCCGAAATTAAAGCTCAATTCTAAATTAAGTATTTAAGCACCTGGCAAATGAGATTGGATACTTTTTCATCAACAAGCCAGGAATTTAGCATATAACTATAACTACAAGCCACCAAAGTCCTCTCCTCCTGTACAAAGTAGCTGCATTCTGCCAGAAAAGCACACTCACAAAGCAACACAGTTTTTACTCTTCTGTAGCCTAAAGTATGGTTTGCATCTTCTGTTCTGTATGAGATCTTGTCCCCACCACTGAAACTCTTCACACAAGATTTCCTTTAACCTTGCTGAAATTAGAAAGAAATCCAGGATTTGAACAGAGTCTATTACTCATCTCAAAGAAGTTTAAGTAGTTATATTAGTCTAAGCTAATAGAATTTATACCTGACCTACTCCTCCTTAATAAGACGGTTGCTTCACAGGGAAGGCTCTCTTAAAGAGAGGGTATATTCAGAACTCCAAGCAACATCTTTCCAAGAAAGACAGAAAAAGTAGGTACATCTTGTATCAATCCCATGCCTGTGCGTGTAAGTTCTTTTTAATATTATACCTATTTCTTTTGCTATTTTGTAAGCTTCATCTGGCGTATTGGCAACCACTCCATGTGGAACAGAAATGCCAGCTTCCTTCAACAGTCCCATGCTCAGGTATTCATGGAGTGATAGCCTCCTCTGTTGCTGTTGTTGCACTTGAAACCCATGATTATTGAGAATTCCTGGACTTCCAGCAAGTACCTGAAGGAAAAGAAAAAAAAAAGAAAAAAAGAAAACAAAAAGAGGAATGTGACTATTGTGAAAAACTACCCTCTTTGTTTACGCTTAAAAAAATCTACATATTAAACACCTGCACATTTCATCCTACCCTTCTACATTAGTCATTCATATCAGGCCCAGCATTTGATTTTGTGAGGTTTTATTGGGCAGGGGTAAAGAGCTGGTGAAGCTACTAGCACTGACAAGGAGTGTAACACAAAACAACTACAAATGCAAAAAACGTGTGCTGCATTTTTTGTATTTCACTATATGCAAATAACACCTTAATTTTACAAACAAAGCAAGAAACCTACTGAATTCAGCTAATCCATGAACATAGATGAGCACCAAAATACTCACAGTAAAAACGCTACAAAAGAAACTTACATACAAAACAAACGTTTGCTTTTTTTTTTTTAGTATGTACCATCGGCCCAAGCACTGCAAAAATCAGCCTGCAATAGGAAGTTTTTAACAAGCTGGATTTTTTACGGCTTCATTTCATTTCAAATAAAGAAAACAAGCAGACGACACATGAGCTTTACTACAGCATTCCAAGCTAGCGAAGCGCCAGGGCCTGGGTAGTCTCCAAAGGATCCCTTCTGCAAGCAGGACGTCCTTTCCTTGGCACCAGCGCAAGGAGAGGCGCTGAGCGAGCCCCGGGAGGCTGCGTGTAACCGGAGAGGGGCACCCAGGGCGGGCGACCTTCCCCGCTACGCGGCCGGAGGAGAAAGGGGCAGCGGCGTCACACGCCGTGTCACACACACTGCAGCCTCCAGAGCTCCTCCGTGTCACCGCTGCCCAGGGCTGCCGCAGCCAAAAACAAGCCCGCACCCACGAATGGCATCCACGGGAACCAAGAGCAGAGGCTGGCGAGGTGCGAGCTGGAAAAAGAGCTTAGCTGGCACAGCCCGACCCCTCCTAGGAGCAAGGTGACGGCGGTGGAAACACGGGGACTTCCGAGCAAGACAGGGGACAGGAGCGCTGGAAAGGAAGGGACAGCAACCACGCAGGGAAGATTTGTCACCAGCAAGAGCAGCGGCTGCGGGGGGGCCGCGCACCAAACGTGAGCGCAGGGCTGCCAGCCCCGCCGCAGGGCAGGGCAGGGCAGGACGGCGGCAGCGGGCTCAGACGGACGCTCCTCTCGCCGGCGCTTCCCAGGGAGAGACCTCGACCACGAGCCCAGCCGGCCCGGTCCCGCTTCAGCCCCGGCCCGGCCCACCCCCGCTCCCGAGCGGCCGCTACCTTCCCCGCGGTGGAACCCAGCGAGGCGCGGAGGCCGCTGCCCCTCAGCCCGGCCGCCACCCGGCTGCAGATCATGGAGGCCGCCATGGCCGAGCCCCTTCGCCCTCGGGTGCCCCTGGCAGCGCGCACGCGCCGCTCCCGGGCCGGGGCGGGGGCAGGAAGCGCTCGCGCGGCCCCGCCCCCGCAGTGACGCCCGCCCGGCGCCGGGGAGGAGCGGCCCTGAGGGCGCTTCCCGGCCTGGTGTTCTTCCCACCCTTTTGGTTTTAATAAAGCTGAGCTTTATCCCGCAAGGATCCTAGATGGGTTGTAATTCACCCATAACATTCCGACCACGTCGGGCTCGGTTGGCACCGCCTCTGTTAAAAGGGAGGAAAGGAGCAGAGCTCCCTTATGCCACGCCCACACTCCCTCCCGGTTCAGCCTCAGGATGGAAGAACTTGGAATATTTTCACTCTGAGGATTACTTTTTTTGGTTTCGTATCTCAGGATGTTTCCGTGCAACAACGCAAACATATCCATTCTTGCATACGACAAGGGAGAATTTTTTAAAGTGAAAGAGGGCAGATTAAGATCAGATATAAGGAAGAAAATCTCTGTTGTGAGGGTGGGAGGCACTGGCACAGGTTTTCCAGAGAAGCTGTGGATGCCCCATCCCTGGCAGTGTTCCAGGCCAGGCTGGATGGGGCTCTGAACAACCTGGTCCAGTGGAGGGTGTCCCTGCCCATGGCAGGCGGGTTGGAATTAGATAATATTTGGGTTTCTAACCATCATTGAACTGAGCACTAGTATTTATAGGTATTTTGCAGCCCCATCCCTCCACTCATCCCAGGCCCCTTGCCCATGCCACAGCCCCATTTCTACCTCACACAGCTCCTCCAACACAGCTGTGCCTCCACCTCTGCAATTCACTGTCTGTACTTTTTCTTCAGTGCCTCGACTCAGGTCACTAAGGAACTGAAGCAGGGACAGGTGTCCCTGCAGAAACTAGTGACCAGACCTTGTGACTCACAAAAAAGCAAGCTTTTTCCTTTGAAACAAAATGGTAATTAGGAAAATAGTATTGGCCAGGGAAATTGGAACAAGAATGTCCTCTACCAATAATGTTAAAATGCAGTTACTTTCAAACACTATTAACATCAAAGCAAGATCTGATGTGAAGGAAAACCATGTCAGAGCTGTGATTCTTTTTGAGTCTTGTAACTTGAATTATCCAATAAATAACTGGATGAGTTGCCTCTTTTTGTTCTGAAATTGAAAATGCATTATCATAACTTCTCTTTGGGTAAGTATTGCAAAAAATTGAGTCATTTTGGTTCGGTTATTTTGCTCCTGGTTCTTTGCTGACCTGGGTTATTGTCACCTGTTAGCACTGCAGGGAGCTTAGCTCTGCACCTCTGTGTGCAGACACATAAGGTAGGAGTACGTGTCACTGAACCTGGTAAGCAGCTGCAAAATTTTGATAGACCAATCAAGATTTCCCACCACAGCTGATAAAATATTTCTTCTTGCCATGAGGAAGGGAAGAAAAAGCACTTGAACTCTGTGCTCTTTCTGCCCTTTGTACATACACTGGCTCTTCACTAGTCACAGGACCTGCTGCAGTTCCATCACAGGACAGTACATGGATGCCATTTCCACATTCAAAGAAATCTAAGTACAGGAGACTCCCCAAAATTACCTCTGCCCCGGAAAAGATTTGCAACAACGTTTGCAAGAGGATGTAATGGATCTTGGCAAAACTTTAAACCTTAAGCTTAAAAGCCCAAAGCTACTGTTCACAGATAAGTACTGGCTGCAGGTCAAGAAACCAGACTTATATCCTGACTCAGCTGCTTGCTGCTGCAGGGAAACTGGACAACTCTCTCTGGGCTTATAATTAATTCTTGGCTTAGCAAAAGGCTGTAAGACATCCAGATTACAACTATTACTGTATCTTCTTCTCACTAGGAGTGACTTATCCTTCCGGTTTCAAGATGAACACGGAATTTACCTTATGTATCAAAAGAAGAAATGTCACATGTCTGGCAATATTGAAGGACTTCTAGAAATACTGAGGCAGCTGCTGCCATTATCTATAGTCTGATACATAGCTGTATGGAGAACTTTAATTATCTGGATGCTGTGTTGTCTGATTTCTTTCTTGGCTGTGAAAACCCTGACTGGGACAGACTGTAAAAATGCCTGGATTTCTGTCTGATCACCAGTGCCACCATCTGGATTGGACTGTCAGCACAAGATGGTTGTACACCCAACTCAAAACCTTAGAAACAACAG
Organism: Turdus rufiventris; assembly: GCA_013186435.1. Lineage (NCBI taxonomy): Eukaryota > Metazoa > Chordata > Aves > Passeriformes > Turdidae > Turdus > Turdus rufiventris. The sequence continues at coordinate 1,447,389 of PYHW01010739.1, forward strand.
TTCTTGGAGATGACACATTCACTTTTTCCTGACTTTGTTAGAGACAGAAGAAAAGACAAAAAATCTTGGCTACAACCAGGCAAATTCCTATTGAGTCCAGTATAAACTCACTCAGGTTGGTATAGGCTCAACATCGTTCAGTATCTGACCTACAAATGCAGAGACTGCACGAGGAGTGCACTGTAGGATTCCAACAGATATACAGACAGTTTGCTAAATCTCCAGAAATAGATTCCATCCTATTCAAGTTCAAAAATTGTGAGATTTCTTGCTAAAGTCAGAACAAGATTTTTAACACAAGATCGAGGTCCTCTCCGAAAAGCTGTATTTAAAACTATAAAGAAGCAGGGAAAAGGTACATTACAAATGAGATAGAAGGAGCCAAGAAGCTTTAACAGAGAACAGACAAACAATAAAGCATCCTGTTTGAGGCCAAATATAGCATCCTGAAAGGCTCAGGCATTATGAATAGACATGAATTTTCTTTATTATGAATTTATCACATTTATCACATTCAAGTGGTGACAATGGTGCAATCTGATTTATTTCCAAGATCTTGTAAGCTCCACTGGTTGATACTTTATTGTTGAAAAACATCAGGAGAGAGGGTCTTGCCAAGGACATCAGAATGAGGAAGTGAAACTCTCTGCCAAAGCCATGAATTCAGAGGGTAGGAAATTTCCAAGAAGAGATTTATCAGGGGCTTAAAAAGCATCCCAGTACCTGTGGAGAAAATCACCCTGAGCTTTCCAGAACATTTTTAGTTGAAGACAGGAGGGAAGAGCCCACTATTTTTGTATGGTAGATGAGTAAACAGGTTTAGCTGACGAATCAGCAGCCAAGGTCAGAGCAAAAAAACTGACCTTGAAGCAAAGCGAGAAGAATCCTTCAGTGATGTCTGCATTGCCTTACACTGCACATCTTAGAGATGGTAAATTCTCTCTGCATTGCTGGTCTGCAGGAGTACCATCATGACTGTCTCTGAACAAGCTGTAGGTTGCTAAGAGGACCGTCAGGCACGTCTAACAATGTGAAACTATTCACTGCACCCATCTGCAATATGAACAGGTTATAACATCTCTCCTCCCAGTCATACAGAAAAGACAATCCAAGGTCCTTCCCTGAAGGTGCTCCGGTGTATCTCCTGCAAGGATTCTGACATCTGTGCTATCAAACAGGCATTTAATGTGTGCACTCTCAGGTCTGGATAGGTGCAGTTTTCTACAGAATACAGTATGAACATTAATCACTAATGCACCATCTCTTCCCAAACAGGGAAGGCTGGTAGGTGAAAGGTTCAGGGAAAGCAAAAGGATTTGGTTTGCGAAAATTATCTTTCATATAGCTAAGCTGTGGAGCACCTTGCCACAGATGCTGAAAATGATGAAAATTTACATGGGCTTAAGAGGAGTCTTGGTAGGTTAAAGAAGATAAACAAGAAGAGGATTAGTAAATATACAGAAGCCACTTCTGCCTTGAGAAGTCACTGAGCTGCAGATGGCTGTAGAATAGTAGTCAAAAACTCTGTCATGATTTCTTGCCTATTGTATTCCAGACAAGCATTCTGGACCTCCAGGTACTATCCTAGATGGACAAGGAACAGACACTTTTACATTCTTCTGATTCAGGGTCCCCTGGGATTGAGTACACTTAGAAGTTTCATGGAAGCTGAAGCACAATCCATCTTCACCTTCTTATGAGTTGCCCAAGGTCACTTCAAGCATTAATGACAAAGCTACAAATAAAACAGAATTGTCTCAGCATCTTCACTCATTCCAATGACTCAGTCCTGTCTGTACACAGCAAAGAAATAATTAACAAGCAATGAAGACAGCACACCTGCAGTACAGCTCTAATTTGTGCTACTGCTCTTGCACACACCATTATTCTCTCCATATGTAAATGTGATCAGAGGTTATTTACATTTTGACATAAAAACTATGTATCACACTTCACCTAATTTTTACTAATAATGCTTATGAAGTCATAATATTACAGCAAGCAATGATTTATGGGAAAAGACAGCCATTTAATGGAAGCATGTGGTGTCATGAAAATAATTCTGCTAAAATAAAAGCAAGGAAACAGTTAATAATGTTACATTTTCAGTATTGGGGTTTAGGATAACAACCAGCTGCTTGAATGCAAGAGAGGAAAAATCTTTCAAGTTCAAGTTTCAGCCAAGATGCTAGCAGGACTTTGGTGTCATGTTTGTTTTGGTGTCTTGCACTGCTGTCACATTCCACCCAGCTTCTAAATGCCAGCTTTGCAATGTGAAGTATTTAAATATAATCCTTGTATCTTCCAGTTCACACTTTTGCTAAGCAAATACAGTAGTATATAGTAGATTCCACAGCCAGGGAACCATGTGTATGAAATTCTCAAAAAGATGGATGTTTTCTGCTTGTGTAGCTGCTTTTCTGCTTGTGTAGCTGCTTTTCTGCAAGCTGCTGTTCACTTGTGTTCCTCTAACCTGCTTTCCTGATGTGTGCTCTTCTTAGGGAACAGCCGTGTCGTTATTTTAATCTGACATAAATCTGGCCTGTCTCTAACATGGTTAGTCCCACCATTCTTGCTCCCAGCTGCTCTGACTCACTGTCTCCCTCATTATGTACCTGAGCTGGAAGTTGCATCAGGGAACACATCCTACTAAAATTGTAATCTCTGCACCAGTTTGCTGAATCAGGTTTGGCTTTGTGCTGTGTTTAATCTGATCAACCTCTGTACCCATCCCCTCCCTGTGCTGCCCACAGCATGGTAGAAAACAGATTAATGAAATAAAAAGGGTTTTTTTCTGATCCAGATCATCTCAGACATATAGTTCATTCAATAACACTTCAATCAATAAAAGCTTTAGCATAAGGAATGAGAGATTTGGCCTGCAAAATATCTGCCTCTTTTCCAGTAGCTGCTGGACTCATGCTGCTTAAAGTACACTGTTTTGGCTGGTTGTCTCACAGAAGTACTTTCTCAGATAAAATATCAATAAATAAGTTTACAAGAATACATAAATCATAATCTTGCAAGCTTTTCAACATACTACTGTGGCAGAGGATTTTGCTATTTTCTCATTCTTGGTTTATTCCCATATCTTTCTTCAGTGGATGTCTGTTCACCATCAAACTCAGAAAACCAGCCTGTATTTACTTCATGATCTGCAAAATCTGGCTGCATAGGCATGTCCTAAATAAATCCTAGAATGAAACCAATCAGAACAGATTCAGACAACAAAATGCTTCTTTTCATACAGTATTCTTTATATTAATGACCACAAATGTAAGGTAAAAAAATTGAAACAAATATAAACATCTGTATACAACCGGATTTCAAAACCTTAACAAAAAAATAGCCATTTAAAGTTTTGTAAAAGGGTAAAACTTCACATCTTTGTTGTGATCATAAGGATGGTAAAGAGGAAGGGAAAATCTTGGCATACTAACTTTGATATGGCTTTTGTAAAATCACTGTATTTTTAAAATGTAAATACAGAAGCGATATAACTGATATGTCTGGTATTTTATCTGGAAATTAGGATACTCCAGCTGTACTGGGGAGTCAGATACAGATGAATGAGCTTGGTTTATGAAAAAACTTGTTACCTTGGCGATTTGCCCAAGATTATTTAATTTATTTATTATTGCTATTATTTACTAATGTCAGTAATTCAGGGTATGGGCTGACATCACAGTTAAGGCCAAAGGGCAAGCTTGCTTCTAGCACACCCAGCCTTTCACTCTGACATGTCCCTCATACCAGCACTGGGACCCATCTGATGCTGTAATGAGCCACTTCAGGCAATTAAACCCCAGAAAACTGATCCCAGAAAATGTGATTATGCTTCAGCCAGCTTGGCCCTCTGACCTTCATATGTAAATAAAAGCATCTGTACCTAGATATTTTAAAACCATACAAAAAATCCCCACCCAAAAAAAAAAAAACCAAACAAAAAACCAAAACAAACCCAAAAACCACCAACCAAAAACAAACAAATAAAATCCCAAAACCAATTTGAAAGATTTGCAAATAAAAAATTTATTTCTCTGTTGTGATCAATAGGCTAAAGAAAGGGAAAATCTGACAAACTTCACAGTTGTTTATAAAGAAAATGAAAGCTTGTATCTTGTATTCTAAATATCTCTGTAAAAATGTGAGAATGAAGGTAAAGATTTGCCAGCAGAAACTTTCATTTCTTCTTTATCAGTCAGGAACTGTTATTCCTTCTGTGGAGCTCTGCTGAGCTGAGTTTGTAGCTTCCTTTTTAAATAATTCCAACGTGGCACTTCAGCGTCAGACTCCTCACAGACCAGAAACAGCGGGCTAACCAAAGAAGGGCCACTTTGTAAAGATCACTGCACAGCTCTGCAGTCAGATACCGACTGGCTCCCTGACCTTCAAAAACCGATTCGTATCTTCCTTGTTTTCAGCTGCCCTCCTTTGCACAAACGCCTTTTCTACTGCCGGTGACCTCCCCAGTCCCTGCGCACGCCGAGGCAAGGAGCCCCAGACAAACAGCGGGATGGGGCACCTCTCGCCCTGCAGCCTGCTCTGGAACCTCGCCACCTTCCTCACCACGACGTCAGCACACCCGCGCCCAAGGGCCTCCCAAAACCCGGGATCCCAAGCCCTGATTGGCGGATCCGCCGCTCCCGCCCGCGGCGGGCCGGAGCCTCGCCGAGCGCCCGGGGCTGCCATGGGCGAGGAGGCGGCTGAGCCGCGGCGGCCCGGGGTGGGTGTGGGGGTGGTGGTCACCAGCGCCGCGCACCCCAACTGCGTCCTGCTGGGCAAGCGGAAAGGCGCGCTGGGCGCCGGCACCTACCAGCTCCCCGGAGGCCACCTGGAGTTCGGGTAGGAGCCCCGCGCCCTCCCTCCCCGCCCTGCCCTTGCCTTGCCCCCCGTGCTCCGCCTGAGGCGGCCGTGCCTTCCCCTGCCCTCCTTCCCCTTGCCTTGCCCGCCCGCAGGGAGAGCCTGGCGGAGTGCGCGGCGCGGGAAACGCTGGAGGAGGCGGCGCTGCGGCTGCGCCACGTGCGGTTCGCGTCGGCCGTGAACGCGGTGTGCGCGTCCCAGCGCTACCACTATGTCACCGTGCTCATGAAGGGCGAGGCCGAGCCGGGCGCCGAGCCGCGCAACCAGGAGCCCGACAAGAACGAGGGTGAGTGAGCAGCTAGTTCCGAGCCCCGGCACACGGGCAGAGACACCTCCCACTAGATCAGGTGGCTCCGGGCTCCATCGAGCCTGGCCTTGAACACTCCCAGGTATGGGGCATCCACAGCTTCTCTGGGAAACAGAAGAGCTGCTCAGGCAAAATGACTCGGTATGCAACAGAGAACTTGTCTTTGCATTGGTATTTTCTGTATGAGCCATCTAGACTGGCAGAGGAAGCATTGTTCTATCACAGACACAAAGAATATACTGAGTTGCAAGGGACTCCCAAGCATCATTAAATCCCGTTCTCACCCTGCATGGGGCAACCCCAGCAATCCCACCCTGTGTCTGAGAAGGTTGTCCAAACACTCCTTGGGTTCGCACAGGCTGCACTCCGGAACCAATTCCAGTTCCCCACCACCTTTATCTAGAGTAGCCTAAACCTCCCCTGCCACAGTTTCCTTGGGTACTGTCTTAACTCTATAGACTCTGATTTTTCTTCCTTTCTTTTTTTTGTTTCCCCTACAGGCTGGGAATGGGTCAAATGGGATGAATTTCCTCCAGCAGATCAACTGTTCTGGGCCTTACGGTGTTTAAGAGAGCAAGGTTACAATCCCTTTACAGAAGAGTTTGATCATCTAAAGGGGTACACAGGAAGTCACCAGTTAGAGTAAAAACAAATTGTATGTTATGTAAACAAAGAACATAAATCTAAAGAACAGATCCACTTTTTTTGGCATAGAAGAAAAGAAATATATAAAGTGCTCACCCTGCCCATGTGAAAGTATTATTTTTCCCAAAGAACATGCCAACTCTTAGAGTGCTTTTCCCATATTTCACACAACAGCTGTCTCTCATTCCAGACCCATTTCTAGGTTTAGTAGTTAACAATTAACATTTGCTTTTACAGAAAACTCAGTGTTTTATCTAGTTAATCTTTATATTGATGAACAGCCATTTAGAAGTTGGCACTAGCCAGGGAAGCTTACTCACTTAAAAGCAGTTGCAAGAGAACTTATTTGTTTAAACCTGCTTTTCTGTAATTATTGTAATTAATTGTAATTAATTTTAAAACTTAGCCTTGTCTCTCAGCTTCAGTTATGAATCTACTGTCAGGAACAAAAGCTACCTTTAATAGATAGTGCATTTTTTTCCTGCAGAAGCAGTATACACTCGAAAATCAAAAGAGTATTATAAATGTGGAAAGATTGTCATCACTTATTGCAGGGAATGAAAACTCCCTGACCCTTCTGGCCAGCTGCTTTCATAGATCTCTGCAAGTGATCTCAATTTGTTACTGAACTCTTGGAATGGACAGGTGCCTACTCTACTAGGCTGATACAAATCTAATTTATA
>PYHW01010739.1:1453936-1468837 GCA_013186435.1 Turdus rufiventris
TATGAATCTACTGTCAGGAACAAAAGCTACCTTTAATAGATAGTGCATTTTTTTCCTGCAGAAGCAGTATACACTCGAAAATCAAAAGGGTATTATAAATGTGGAAAGATTGTCATCACTTATTGCAGGGAATGAAAACTCCCTGACCCTTCTGGCCAGCTGCTTTCATAACAGAGTTCTGTTTAGAGCCTCAGTTACACTGAATTTATCTGCAGAAATGTCTCAGATCTCTGCAAGTGATCTCAATTTGTTACTGAACTCTTGGAATGGACAGGTGCCTACTCTACTAGGCTGATACAAATCTAATTTATAGGTGTAGCTATAGGTATTTATAAGTGGCAAAAATCATACTTTGTGGCTAATAAAAGTTGTCAGTATTAAACAGCAGAGATGGGTGTAATTCTGTATGGCTGGCTACTGAGATTTGGTAAAATTGTGAATTTTCAGTTTGACTGATTAAATGACTGAGTTGTTAGTGAACGAAATTACAGTACCCAACAGTATGTACAAAACCAAGGAGTTCATATTTTTAATTTTTCTAGAATCTGTAACCAATTTTGATTCTTTTCAAGCTGTAGTCACTAAGATACCAGCAATTAATTTTAGAATATGACTTTTAAGGAAATCACTAATTGGCTAATTTTTTTCTTCTCAGGGTTCTTTTATAGCACATCTGTTGTCTATTTCCTTTAGATATACTCATTGTACAAAAATGTTGTAAAGTATTTTTAATTTCTTTTGAATAAAATACAGGCACAATAGTGAGAGATTTAAATCGCCTGAAATTATGAATTGACTTCTCAGTTCTTAAAAGAAATCAGCTTGAGGGGTTTAAAGCTCTTCCTTACTTTGTACATACATTTTTTAAAATGGAGATGACCCTTCTTGCTGAGAAACAGTGATGAGACATAAGGATGTTGCTGCCCCTGGCAATCCTCCTGCTTAGAGTTTGAAATATTAATTATGTGCAACTTCCCATAGGACAGACACCCATTCTCTGAAGTGAAGAAAGAAGCTATGTTACACACCAGTCTTGAAACGGGAAATATCACCAAAAAGTCCTTTGCTACTGTACCTTTGTAAAAAGCTTATCTTTCTATTGAAAAGTGGAGATTTGCTTCCTGAAAGCAACTTATGTAGACTGAAAATTGTTCCGTTCAGCTGTCAACAAAGAAGCTGTAGGAAGAGTTGACAGATGTCCTGCCCATCTGTCACAAAGAATAATGAAGAAAAAAAAAATAAATTATTTAGTACAATTTTAAATTTTAGAAAACATCTAGGTCCTGATGAGAGAACAGGGAGCGCTGTAAAATGCTCTGTCATGCAAAAATACTTTCTTAGCATATCTTGTTAATGGTTATATTCATTCTGTCTCTTGTAAATACACAAGTAAACACTGAAATGAGGACACAAACAGTATCTCCATATGTCAGCATTTCTGTATCCTTTCTAAATTGACCGATTGAAAGACTACAGTGCATTACTGCAACCAGCTGTCAGCAATCCCCAACTTAAATAAATTTGTATGTATCACACATCTATATTTCCCACCCCTCCAGAAAATGTGGTTCTCAGTTGACTTTAGCTGCTAAGACTCAGTCCTTTCAACACGACACTTCCCATGAATATTAATTATATATTTTGTATTTTGTTTCAAGAGTGTCCTTGTAAGTTAGAAGATAAAAGAGACTGGTGAACTGTATCTGTGATGTGTTAGAAGAGAGGCATTTAGAAAGAAAATACCAATTCCATTATACAAATCATTAAGAAACTCCACTTTGCAATACTGTGTATGAGTCTGATCACAAGTTTTAAGACAAAAACTAATGTGAGTTAGAAAACAGATAGGCAAGGTTAACTAAGATGACTGAACAGGACACATGTATTGGGATTAATGTGAATTAAAGAGGAAAGATATTGGAGATAAGCACCCGAGAGGAAAACATGATACTGAATAAAGGTTACAATATGTATGTATATGAATAACCTTAGACTGTGAACGAGGTGATAGTTTAATAACTCTGAAAATACTTCTGAAGGGAACAGCTGAGGCAAAAACAAATTCCCCATGTCTGTGAAAACAAAACCCACTGCCTCGTACTATGTGACTGAATGTGACTAAAGTCCTTCTCCTTTCTACATCCTTACGGGATTTGCACACGTTGGTCACAGGTGGCAGCATTACTGGCAGCAATGTTTGAAAGATTACTTGAGCAAAGGAGGAATTACCTGATTCATCATACACTTCCTGTGAGGAATCTACAAAATGGAAAAGGGAATTGTGATCCATGCTGCAGGACAGAAACTTGTAACTGCCAGGAACAACAGTTCACATGAGTTTTGAAATTTTATCAGTTACCTAAGAGAAAAGCAACTGTCATAAAATGACTCCTCAAGCAAAACAGAACAAGGAAAGGAAAGCCAAGGGAAGTGCTTTTGGAAAGACAAAATAACATTGCAGCTTATGCAGGAAATGCAACTGCCAAAGTAAACAAATTAGCAGGTTCAAAGAAGTATAGATGACAAGAACAAAAAAAATCCGTGAGCACTTTGATCGGAAAGGAGCAAAATCTGCTGCACGCCCCAAAGTGTGTCACCTCCAGGGTCCCAGGAAACTTAACCAAGTATTTGGGGCAGCCTTGTGGGTGGGCACTCACTGCCTCAGGGTGTGCCCAGCTTTATGTGTACGTGGAAGGGCTCACCTGAAAAGGAAGGACAGGCTTTCCACTCTTGACTCCTTCCCAGCTGCTTCTAATGCTGACTGGGCATTTTGCACGGGGGAAAATGGAGTACAAATTTCTGAAACTGAATCAGAATTCAACCACATACTGGGATAAAATGTGCTGAGTATTGAAGTTACATGGCAACTTATCTAATATTCAAGTTAGGAAAACTGAAGTTAGATCAAAGCTGAGTTTATTTATGACAAATCATTCATTATATATTACAATAATTACAAACTCTTTTATTACACCTTATTGCCATGTTTTTGTTCTTGATACACAGATGATCAAGAACATGGATCTAGGCAGTAACAAAAAAAAGATACTAAAATTACAAACTTCATGTTTTATTTTTGTGGCATAGAAAAGGCTATCATCAAAAGAGCAAGAGCAAAGTTACTAACATACAAGGGGATTCCCCTTACACATTTTTTCCCAGGAACTTATGTTATCTAATGTATAGTAAATACATATATATAAATATATATTTACACATCTCTTGCAAACATACATTTACACAATCACTGAAAATTTGACATCTGTCTCCCAGCAGAAAGCTCCCAGACATTTCTCCCAGCTCCCAGAACATCTAATAAGAAAAAAACAAGTCTATAGTCCATGGTTTTAAATTAGTCACCCTATTTCTGAGCCAGCTGTTATCTTCTCCCAACACAGGGCTGCTGGTGTAACAAAAGGATAGTGCAGTTTGTGACAAACAGCATCTAACCTACCTTCTCCACAGGAAAGGTCTACTAGGGATACCATCCCCCTTGTACCTAGTCTGAGTCACTGCTGCTGCTTGAGGAGTCTGTTGACATAACTTCTACATCATCTTCATTCTCTTTATTGTGTCCTGGAGGCTCCAGCATGAAGTCATTACTATGATTAGGAGGTAGCATATTCATTGACATATCACTTGACTGCCAAGGATACTGAGGAGCAAGCACATCTGGAAAAGAGGCATAATCAAGAAAACTTTCAGTTTTGTATACTGACAAATTCACAAGACAGCTCAACCAGAACTTCAATTTAAAATCAAAACAATCCTTTCTGAATTCTGGACAGATTAAGCTCTCCAGTAACAGCTGGAAAACATCTCATGATGGAGCAATTCTGTAAGTGTAAGAGCCTGCTCTGCCAGAGAGGCCCATTTATGTGTGTGGCTCTTGATAACTCATATAGTCAGTACAGAGCTTTTCATCTTCAAAGCACATTTTGAACTGATTTAGCATTCACAACTACTGGGAAAATTAGCATTTGTCAGTATACAAAAACAGATTAAAACATTAGATTTTAAAAATTTCAAGTAGACCGTAAAAATTCAGAGAAAAAGGCTTTATCCAAATATGCCTGAAAAGCCTTTATCTGAACAAGCTTAGAATGGWAGCCAGGGTTTTACATTGTTTACACAATGCTAGAACCAGCATTAAACCAGGCTGAATGTGTGTGCTAAGCAGCCTCAAAGTTTGGAGGTTACCAAGCAGTCCAGAAAGCCTGCCTATTCACTAAGGACTCAATAACGGGACATCTCTGCAGGAATCTCTGAAAGGACTAAATCCTATAATAAACATTCTCAGGACATGCCTACACACACCAACAGATTCAGCATCCCTACTTAAAATGCCCAGGCAGCTTCAACTTTCTTGCAAATCAATGTTTGCCTCTTACTTGACAGTCTAGTTATGTGAGGGTTTAACCTGACAGAGGAGCCCAAGACTCAATTAAGACCTTTACTGGAGAAGTTTAAATCCCACATTTTCCAGCTTCTCAAGGAAAATTCCTAAAATTTCTGAAAATTCATTTAAGTTCCTAGAGAAACATCACTCAAAAGTAAATGGATCAAGTCTGCATCCTCTAAGGCAAAGGAGCCAGTCAGAATGGGCTCTACCAAAACATACACAAATACATGCTCAAACTCCATTGGGACATCACAACCTTAACATTTCTGACCATATTTCAAAAGAACAGAAAAGATATGTGGGCCGATCCTCAGCAATTGCCTAGTGGGTTGCTATGGACAGATGGCAGGGTCCTACTCCCATTCAGCTCACTGACCCATTTTATCTGAGGCCAGAGGTTTGCAAAGTGAGATGATGCAGAATGTCGAGTCACTTCCTAACAGGTGACAACAGGATTAGACAGATGATCAGAAACAGGAAATCCAAATCTACTATTTCTCCAATGGAGTGGCAAGAGGAGTTTTTTTTGCTAGTGGCTGAACAGGTATGTAAGAACTGTTACAGATCTCCTATGAAACCAAACTAAGACTTTTAACAGTCTAACCATGGTAGATCAATGCTGTACAGGTACAGCGCAAGTGAACTTTTGATTCAATTACTGTAATTTGCTGCTAAATTATTTTTTTACATGAAGGAATGAATCCCACTGAAGTCAATGGAATTGCCCATTTCACAAAGCAATTAAGGGATTAAAGCTTGATTCCTACACTCAATGTACTATCTCAGCAGTTGTCCCCTGCCATGTCTTTTAAATCCAGAACTTCTAAGCATAAACTCAAAGAAAGGTAGGGAATGACAATAAACCACCTTTCTTCCAAATACAGCTTTCACAATTCCATGCTTTGTCATCACCACTAAGCAAAAGCTGCTCTGAAAGTGCTTCTTCCTAGTATGTCTGAAAATCGCTTAATTATTTATTTAAAATATATGAAGGTAACTGAGTTTTGTTTATATTGACTTAGCTGTAGTGTCTGCAGTTTTACATGAAATTTTTAAAAATTATGCAATTTAATTACCTTTCTTTACTAGGTCTTCACTGCTAGGGAAGAAAATTAACTACAATTTTTATTGCTTTACCTCTGATTTGGCTTTACTAGGGGAAATGTGTAAGTGCTGTGAATCTATAAGCAATAAAGAAAAACAAAACAAAAATGAGTTTCACTTACCTGGAAGTCTGCCTGCTGCAAGTGCATCCCCTGGTAAGTGTCCATTGACTCCATTGGTAGATGGGTTGTTCATCTGACCCAAGAGACCACTTCTCATTTCCAGATCTGTAGGATATGGCCTACGTGGGTCCCCTTTAAGAAATAAAAGAATGCTTTGAAATATATAGCAGTTGTCTTGCAGGCATTAGCTTTAGCTTCAGACCTTATTTTATTCACCAAAAAACCCAACTCTGGTTGCTTGAATGAGCAACGAGCATCCCATCTATTTTATTAAAATCCAAGTCTGTCTTTCACTTAAACTTTGTTCATTCAGACCTGGCAGAAAAATATATTTAAAAAAACCCAAACAACCCAAAGCAACTAAAACACATCATGTTTAAAAGCTATCTTTACTCTCCCTGCTACTTCACAGCTAAACAGCACGGACAGGAACTGGATCAAATGCATTTTCATTTTGGACAAAGGGGGTAGTACCCCAAATTGAAACATGTCATAGTAAAAGTTCTGCTTCTGACTCCACTGTTTACCAACATTCTCTGAAAGAATACTGTAAGGGGCAAGAGGGAATACAACATAGAAAAGCCTTTAGCATACTTGGCTTTGACTTATAATCAGGGTAAACATTCAGAGGAAAAAGGCAAACAAATAGAGCAGAGGAGGCCAGTCTGTTAATGAAAGCAGACAGTTTCATAACCTTTTGGAGATGTATGTTAAGTCCATTTTTGTTGAAATATTACACATAACAACTGAAAACAATGTTATTCTAATAAACCCCAGTGGTTATCACTGTATAAAAATATTTTAAGACCAGATATTAACCATGTTATGTTATTTAAAAAATCTACTGTCATAACCACAATAGTTACCTGGTACCCATGTCAGAGGGGCACAAACAGCATTGCTAGCACTGATCCTATGGGCATATTTAATTATTTCTTCAGAGGAAATGGCACCTGGAAGAATGAAAAACAATGGTGTTGCATTCTCAAGAGACTGTGTCATTTAATTATTTCAGAATATTGGCCACCAATATCTGAAAGTCTGGGAATGTGATTCTGTCAAACATTAAGAGCCTGGTTCAAATGCAATGACTGTTTAGAAGATTCTCAGACTACACAAAGATGAGCTTTGCAATGAACTGATTTTACACACAGAAGTACAAATGCAGTACTAATGGTTCTCCAACCTTGTGAAAAACACAATCTCTTAAACAAGCGTATTTGACGAGCACAAAAAAAATTGCTAAAACTTCAGGTCCTACTTTATTATAGAATTTTCTGTAGCAAAGAAGTTTTTTTTGTTCATTTAGTAATTACAGACTGTACCCAGGAGAGTCCTTCCAAATATATGCCTGTACTAGATTAATAGAAACTTTATTAAATCCCTTGATTTTCTAGGTGAAGAGGCATAACAAAACGTTAAAAGAAACTATTAAAAAAATAAATAAACAACCTGAAGAAGATGCCTCCCCCCTCAAAAAAAAAAAAAACAACAAAAAAAAACCGTTTAGCTTGCTAAGTGCCACTGAATGACAAGTATTGCTACAATTACAATCTAGTATCACCAGCTAGTCAGTCTTTCAAATACAGTGCATATACACACAAATATTCTCTTCCTTTCCTTAGCAAACCTCCTGAGGCAATTTGGTAAGGCACTTAGGTAATCAGATATACTATTATCAGTCCAGGAAGATTACTGAGACACTTTCATATTACAATGTGTTTGCCACAAAAACATAATTCAATCCTGCTTTATTCTGAGGAAATTGTTATAGTTTCATTATGAAATGGAAATTTGTTTACACACAAATCATTTGAAATCTGTATAGCAGAATTTAAAAAGTAAAAAAGGCCCAATTTGAGCTCAGTAACAACTTTCTTTAGAATTGCATTTACGTAGTATGTGCAATCATGGATACTCACCTTTTCGTGCTTTTTCAATTGATTTCAGTTTTTCCTTTGCTTGATAAACAGCTGTTGCCTAATTGTAAAAAGCAGAAACTCACAAAGTAAACCAAGCCTTCAATGCATCTTTAATTTATAAACATCTACATAAAGTCAGCTCTATGAATAAACCCTTTCCTTTAATTGCCTTTTAAGAGAAACTTCCATGAACATTTTCAAAATACACAGAAACAAAGTAGGTTTAAAATAAAATTAGCATTAAAAAAAACCCCTTAATACCATGATAACTAAACAGTGTTTAACTACTGAGAAAAAACCCAAACCACTAAGCTCTTATGAAGTTTTAAATATTTAAATCTCAAACTAACAACACCACTTTTCCCAGAACCACCTTTTCTACCAAAAGATGCTCAAAAGCAAACACATCATTATGAACTTACCAGTATGTGCTCTGCTTCTTTTAGCTGTTTCTGCAGCTGCTGAATATCATTATCCCGCTTTTCTACTACCTTTTCTAAAAGCTGCATTTCATGATGGATTTTCCCCTGATCAACTGCCAACTTCATTAGCTCTTGAAACTCTCCATCTCTCTGAATCAGCAGTTCCAGGATCTATTGAACAACAGTTTTGTAGAACTTTTAATTTGGCTACAGTAACAACATACCCTCAGTCATGCTACAAAGAAAAGCAAATGGCATCCAAAGGAGTATTTTTGTTTGAATGAAAAATTAAATAAATTTCTTCCTGTTTGTAGAAACAGCCTATGAAGCACATTAAAAATTAATAAAAATTAAATAAGCAACAGGAGAACCAATAATGCCTTTGTAGCGAAGCCAAAGCCCCATCACAACTTAGCTTGAATATAGGCAAGGAAAAAGGGAGAAAGTAAGAACAAACAAAAGAATGGGAAAAAAATTAGGAGTAGAGCATTATGTTTACCCAGAGAAACACAATTCAGAAAGTCATCTTACCTGGCTCTCCTCTCCTGGTTGTGGAAGCTTTTGGTTTCTTGAAATTGCCAAAATTTCAATTAGTTCCCTGAAAGGAGACCTCTGTTAGCACAATTTTCTAAGGCATTACCACATCAAGTCATCCCAAAATTACCAGAGTACTGGTATCATTACAAAGGTATCAATGGACCTGAGTATTTTATTTTTTAGAGTACAGTGTGGGTCCGGTGTAAGCAGCTCAGTGGGGTGTGTGAGTAATACAGCAGTGGGGCAGAAATGTCTAAAAGAAAAACCCCAGTAAAGCTCTAATTTTGGTCTTTGTCTCTTGGTCTCTCCTGAAGTCTACTATGATTTTAAACAATTCGAGAATAAAGAAACTTATCACTGTCACTAAAGCTTTATTCTACCTGATCAACACTAAGCAGTAGCAAATAAAATCCATTTTAAATAGGTCAGCTACCACCATCAAGGATGATGTCACCAAGTGCTGTAATTTTACCCTTCATCAGCCAGATAATGCACAGACGTAAATTCAAAATTAATGGAAAGGCTACAGATTAGACATGTGGCTTAATTTTTGCCCCTTCTACCAAACCAGTACTGTGACTGAGAAAGGCTTAGCCCCAGGGTGCTGCAACACTGCTGATCAACAGGAAGATTCACTAAATGCTGCTGAGCATTGCTTTGGGTTATTTGTGGTAGAACGCTAGTTCCAGCATTTAAAAAAAATAGTAATTCAGATAAAGAACAAGTTTGTTTTCATTTTTCCATAAATACATGTTCTCCAGCAACCCTTATGTCACAATAAAATCTGTGACTGAAGATAAAATTTAATCAGACACAAGAAGAGCAGCTCACCAATAGCTTATCCTACTCTTGGTAACCATTGAGAGAGCAAGCCACATGGATAGCACAGGTTATTCCCTATGAAAATGCTCTCCTAAGCTCCTGCTCTCTCTGGTGTGGAAAATAATTAGGAGCTATCTAAACTTCACTGCCAGCTGTGCCTCCAGCACATGGCTGACAACTTGGCTGGGGATTATCAGCCTGGACTCAAGGCCAACCACGGACTGTATCTGAGCATGTCTATCACTCTGAAGACGAGCTCTGGTGAATGCAGCACTAATACAGGCAATGACCAAAACAGCTTATGTCATGCAACACCATCTACGTATTTATGACTTAAACATAATTTCAGTGACTAATAAAATGCCTAAAATCGGCGTGTGAGTGTGCACTGCAGAAGAAACACAGGTGCCAACCAAGCGAGAAAAGCAAGTGGGAGAAAAAGGAAGCGCTCCTTCTCCGTGCAAATGGGAGGCGAAGCACGACCGATGCTTTCCCAGCGGGATGAGCGCCGGGAAGCATCGCGGAGGGCCGGGCCGAGCCCCGGAGCAGCACCAGCCCCTCTCCCGCAGGGCCGGCCTGAGGACGGCGGGAGGGCAGGAGAACGCGGAGCCGAGCCCGCTCGGGCCAGCGCTCCCGTCGGGCCGGCCCCTCCCATCCCAACTCAGGGGCTCCCGCTCCGCCCGCCGCCCCGCCAGAGGCTCCGCGCACGCACCGCGCCGGGAGCCCTCACCCCGCCCCCGTGCCCCGCCGCCAGCCGGGGCCGAGCGCCGTACCTGGCCAAGAGCTCGAGATCCTCCAGCGCCGCCAGGAGCCGGTCCCGGGTGCTGCTCCGCTCCCCGCCTCCTCCGCCCGCCGTTGCCCCGGCCCCGGCTCCCGCCACAGCCGCCGCCATCGCCATCCGGGCGCGGACCCGAGCGGGAACCGCCCCCCGGGAGGCGCGGCAGGCGCGCGGCAGCGCCCCCGGCGGCCGAGGGGCGAGCGGCAGCCGCCGGGCGGCGTGCGCATGCGCGGGGCGGATCCCCCGCCACCGGCTCCGGGGCCTACGGGGCTCGTCCCGGGGACCGGGGCTATGAGGGCAGAGCGGTCACTTGTGCCTCTCGGGGCCACATGCGCGTCTGTCAGCGCCCTGTCTTGGGGCCGGGTCCCTGTGCCAGGATCTGTGCTTGTTGCTCTTTGAATCACAGGGTCGTTTAGGTTGGAAAAGACTTCTGAGATCATGGAGTCTAAACAGCACCGTGTCAGCTAGAACACCGCACTAAGGGCCACGTCCAGTCTTTCCTTAAGCACCTCCAGGGATGGTGACTCCACCACCTCCCCTGGCAGTCCATTCTAATGTTTGACCACCCTTTCAGTGAAGAAAATCTTTCTGACCTGCAACTTAAACCTTGCCCCACCTTGCCCCCATTCCAACTGGAATGCTTTTGTGGATTTCCCGGGTCTTCACAAAGAGCCTCCATATGACAGTGATGTACGCTAAAGACACAGAAAACAGGATGCAGTGTGTGCAACTGAGTTACATTTTTGGAGGATTAACTCAGTTTTTGAGAGTCTTAGGTGTCCAAAAACCTTCAAGTGCCTTTGATCAGATGGATGAAATCCCAGAATCACAAAGGGTGGGGTTGGGACCACAGAGGGTCATCTGGTCCAAGCTCCCTGCTCAAGCAGGGTTGTCCTAGAGCACACAGCACAAGATTGCATCCAGAGGGTTCTTGATATCTCCACTGAGGGAGACTCCACAACCTCTCTAGGCAATCTGTTCTAGCTCATGGTCACCCACCCACACAGTAAAGAAGTTCTTCCTCGCCTTCAGGTGGAGCTTTCTGTGCATCAGTTTTTGCCCATTGCCACTTGTCCTGTTGTTTGACACCACTGAGGAGCACCAGGCTCCATCCTCTGATGCTTCCCCTTTAGACATTTATATATGGTGTTTTACTGACAACCGGAGGTTAAGTGCCTGGCACTGAAAGTATAACAAAAACCTGAGCTTTAAATCAAACCAAGACCAGGGTTTTACCTGGGCTGGCTGTCCCATACATGACTGGAGGCAACACTGACTTCCTGACACTGCCCGTGCAGACCTGCGTGTCCGTGAAGGCTGAAGGCAGCTTGGTGTCCATCATGGACCTCTACACACAATGGCTGGAGCAGGCAATAGGCACAAATCCTGCCCCCAACCCTACCAGCAGTTGAGTTATAATTTAAAAAGTACTGCTGTGTTGTGGGGGTTTTTAATGCTGCTCTATATGGGTGGGTGAAACAGTCCTCTGCTTCTGGGTGGAGTCACAGTGAAGCCAGTGCAATTATTTATATTCATGAAAATTTCAGTAATGTGGAAAGACCCTGAGAGGCCAGGGTGGAGGGAAGATGAGGGAGTACAGAGTGAGAGCTAATCTGGGGCCAGGGTTTATTAACTAGGGCCAGCACTGCCACAGAACAACAGGGAGCCCCAGACCTCATGTCCTGCTGTCAGCAGGCAGCTGCCAGTAAACACTGATTTTCTTCTCCCCTGATTAGAGAAAAGCCTACATGAACAATAACATCTCTGACTGCTCTAGTATTTATTCTGATTATGTTACCTTCTGCAGTAAGTATGTTCCTGAGAAATTTATATTTATTTAAAGAAGAAAAAAAAAGGCAAGAAACTCATTAGTCAGTAATTCTTTGAATTGTGATTTAAATAAACAATTCAACATTATGAGATTTGTGATAAAGCAATGAGATTTGGCAACTCTGAGAAAAAGACTTTGCCAACAGGAGTTACTTAAAATTCCTTTACAATGCCCAACAACCTTCAACATTCTCATTGTAAATAGTTTGGGAATTTTGTTTGAAGTGCATAAGATAAAATCTTATCATATAGTTCTGCCTTTTGAATAACTTTTGCTTGCTTTTTTTCCCCTCCTCTATTTCCTTGCTTTTGTTCATGGAAAGATGTAATCAGTGATGGTGTCTGGTTGTGCATCCACTTCACTGATTTGTTAGTGTCTCTATGGTTGCATAAATAGAAAGAAATAGCAACCTCGAAAACAAAGCAGTCCTTCTGCTAAATCATTTTTTTCCTCAGACTCATTTTGACATCTGAATTATTTAGACTTGAAGTACTCCTGCTATATTTCTGGGCAATAATGCTGGTTTCATTTGAGCTAAAAGCTTGCAGCATTAATAGGACACCCAAAGTTGACAGATGTGCATATTGGTTATAGGATATTTCTGCAGCCTGATCTTTCACTCTCCTTGTGCCCAGGAGCTTGTTCCCTCCCTTCCTCTTGACAGCACCACTACTCTCACCCAGCCAGGCCAATACCACCCATCTTTCACTGGAGCAGCGACCCTTCGCTCCCTACTTCTCAAATTTCTGTCCCTCTTCCAGGCAACATGGACAACTCTCTGCTTTCTACTGCCCAGTCCTTTCCTTCTCCTTGCCCTGGTGATGCAGCCATGGCTGGGGAGTGCAGTGGAATAGGCAGAGACTTAATTGTGCTCGTGCCTCTGTGTGGGAGGACAGGGTGAGACCAGAGGTATCAGGGAATGCCTGCCTGTGCCAAGACAAAGAAAGTCATTCAGAACATGTCAGAGGGGTCATCTCCTTCAGGACAAAAGGAAAGGCTGGGTGAAATGGGCTCGTGCCCTAAACTTGTCCCATGGGCTGGTTACTTTAAGACTGAGTGAATAATTTCCTGAATAGACTTCTGAAGCATTTGCCTATTAAAACAACAGAGCCTCTGTTCCCCCAGTGTTGGTTCCTCTGTTACCTCAGTTCTTCAGTGCTTTTTGCCTTCTTTCCTCTGGGTAAACTTTTTTCATAGCTGTGTTGGTTTTGAGCCAGACCTGCTTCTTTAAAGATCATGCCCCTCCTGAATAATTAAGCATTGTGCCCAACTTTTCCAGTAGTCTGAGAACATTTTAATTTGTGCGGCCATACATGGATCTTTGCACAGTGAGTTTATTAGACATTTCAGAGCTCTTTCATTTCAGATTGTCTGTTCAATGGCATACTGAATGTATTGTTAAGAACCTACTAACACAAGCAAAATTAGCTTATTTTATCTTGTTCAGTTGAGTCTTGTCTCTTCCAGAATGGGCCTTGACGTGATGATCTGCAGGGCAAACTGATTCCTCTAAGCAGGTCTAGGAGCAGTTGATGTGATCTAATAGTTCACCAAGACCAAAAAGCTGAGATGTTGCTAACTTCTCATGTCGCAACTGCAGGTTTTCACCCACCCTTAGCTCCTCCTTGGTGTTTGCCATATGGTCCATGAGCCACTTCAACTCAATACCCAGACTGAAGAATATTTAATTTGGGAGAGGGTGTTCATTTCCTTCTGTGTTGGAGAATGAACTCTAACCTCATCATATGGAGCCATGCGTTCAGAGCGTGGCTTTAGTTACAACTAATTTCATGGGACTATGGGCTAGTGCTGAAAAGTGAAGTCTTCCCCTTCTCTTATTCATAGTTCAGTGCAATTCAGACCTGGAATTCCTCTAGTGCAAAGCCTTTTCTTCCAACATAATATTGTAATTCCTTAACTTCAGGTATTCCTACCTTTCTTTCCATGAACTAGAGGATCACTTTAGAAAACGGAAGCTGAGCTGTAGAGAATCTCACTAAGAAGCCCAAAGCAGGCCTGTGCTTCAGTTAAAATCCATGTTTTTTCTGGGTTACAGTGCTTTTCAGCTGTCTTCTAATTTAGACATTCCAGACACTAGACATCAAGTGTTCAGTTGGCAACAGCTGGGTTTATCACACCTTAAAATAATAAGGAAAAATACTGACTACAGAAGATACGCAACTCCTGAAGGCTCTCACGACCATGTGTAATAAAGCACTGCAATCACTATAAATAATAAGGCAGGAGGATAAGCAAGGAGAACAAGAAGTAAAAAGGACTGAACAAATACTCATTTCCACTTTCCCTAGATAACATAAAAATAAAATTATTTCTGACAAATATCAACTAAAATAGAAATCAAACATCTTGAGCACCATTTGGAAGGATTTCATAGCTGTACTTTGTTCTGTGAAGATGAATAATCGTCCCTCATTTATCAAGATGTCTTTACACCATTAATATTTTGAAATGTGTCTGATAAATCATCCATTTCTTATTGCTATTTTAAAGAAATCTACATTTCCCTGCTCACTTATATTGGATAGCAATGTTAGACCAATGAAATAAGAAAGGAAATTTAAAAGGTGGCTTTGCTTAACTGGTGTAATTTTAGAATAGGTTATAGATGAGATAAAAATAGATAATACTGTGAGCCAAAACCTATTTTTTGGGGGGAAGGAGTGTGAAACACTAGTACATATGGCCAAAACCAGAGTTAGGTATGCCGTTCCAGACTATTTCAGCACAGAATTAGCTCTGCTTTGAGCTATATTAAACTTGAGTTACACTGATTTCTTCTGGTGTAAATTTGGGCACAGAGCCCTCAAGATAGGAAGTCACCCAGGCAGAAAGCAGTCCTTGCTTTCAATCTGCTGAAGGGCTTGTGGGGACCAGTGCTGCCTATGAAGTAGGAGGTGTTGAGTGGGAAAGAGAACCAAAATTGTCCCTGGATAGTAAGGG
>PYHW01010739.1:1468942-1509146 GCA_013186435.1 Turdus rufiventris
GAAAGAAAGAAAGAAAGAAAGAAAGAAAGAAAGAAAGAAAGAAAGAAAGAAAGAAAGAAAGAAAGAAAGAAAGAAAGAAAGAAAATCCTTTGAAAAGGAAAGCTTGGCCACTAGAGATATTCACAATCCTGCCAAGTCTTCCCAGGAATAAAGGAAAATTTGGAGGCAATTAAATATGAGATTTTTTCCTCACCAAGCTAAAAGTTAATGCTGACTACTTCATGAAATAAAACATCCAATTAGAGATAATGAGACTCCTGGGGTAATCCCCCAACACATAGTAATTTTGAGACTTCATTAAGTTAAACTTGTTTATTTGGGGAAAAAAATCTCATTTTCCTAGTGGCTTCTGCTGTAAACAGTTTACCAAAAACTACTGGGACACCCACACAAGCTTCTGTAGAATCCAGGCTGAAATTCAGAGTTGTTTACTTCCCCTCACAAAAAATCCAAGGGCAATGATGACAGCTGCAGTCCCCACTCTCCCACATGCCAAATTCCAGCTAGGCTGATAGGAGTTGTAATTTACTTAGAATGAATCTCTTCCCACATCTCCCTCATCCTTTTATTGTGCCCCATTGCCTGCTAAAGATAAAGCTGTCATCTCTTCCCATTTAGACTAGGTCACCCTTCTTTTAACTGGGTGAGTTCATCTTCTAATCTCCAAGATGCTACCCAGATTTTCACCTGCTTAATGCAACATCCAGACAGGTTTTCAAATACCTGCAGCTGACATCAGCATCAGCTTCTGTCCTGAGATTCAGAAAGAGCAGAACATCCATCAGAAATAGAGGTACCTGGCTTAAATTAGTGAGGACCAAGTTCTAGGGTAGAGAATGGAAGATTTATTTAGAAACCTACATGAGCAAAAATGAAAAGTGGTTTCTTTTGGAAGCAGTTGGAGATGGGCAGAGGTAAAACTCCTTATAAAAGAAAAGTCTTGGGAGAACTTAGCAAAGTTTTTACTGGCAGCTGAGAAAACAGTATGATATACTATTCCAAAAGCAATTACAGAATTACTTATACTCAGCAGCCAAATAGGATCCCACGGGAAATACTGAAATCTAACAAACTACTAACAGTGCTGATTCCATGTGAATTGAGGGGAGAGTTCATAACTATTAAGCCTAGGAAAGAATACAATCAGTAGTGGTCTGTCCTTTGTGAAACAGGCCTTTTGTGGATCTCTAGGTCAGGGCTCTGCCATTTATTTGGATATTAACGTATCATGCAGAAAGAAACTGTGCTGTCATTTAAGTGCTGGCAGAATTATTGTGTCTGTAGATGAGTTGTTCAAGGGTTAGTGTAGTGGTAGGCCAAGTGAAGAGTTGTTTCTGTAGTTTTGATCATCCACAAACATAGGTGCTGAAAGCCCATTGAAAAGACATTCTTCAGCAGTGACTCATGTGGATGCTTTCAGGTAGCCAACAGAGCCCTTTAGAGAGTCGCCTCATCTGCTTCCAAAAAGGATGAAGCCACTCAACAGCACTGACATTGAAGAATCAGAGACCATGTCTCAAAGGCCAGATTGGGTGGGGCCCTGAGCCACCTGATCCAGCTGAAGGTGTCCCTGCCTATGGCAGGGGGTTGGAACTGGATGGTCTCTTACCAACCCAAACCATTCTAAGATGATTTCTATGTTAAATTCACATCAAACTGCCCTCTAGTGGAAAAATCCTAACTACAGTTCATGTTTACTCATATCCTGTTTCCTTTTTGGCTCAAACTGCAACACAGTACTGACGTAAGATCTTTAAAAGCCACGCAGTCTTACCGTGCCACCTTGTGCTAGATAGGTGGCAGTCAATGAAAGTAATCTGATAAGAGTTCATACATTAAGATAAATGTATCCCTGATATGCAGGGTATTTTGAAATTATTCTATTTCTTACCTGTTTAATATAAACTTCTTGTGCTAGGACTTGTTTCTTGTGCCTTGTAAAGGCACAGAACCTTGCTCAGCTCCACGCTGCCTGTCAAAATTTCATATGTTATGCAAATGACAGTGCCAGCATTGGAAAATGCTTCATTAAAAACCGCTTTGTAGGCATGAACTTGAGCACATAAGGCATATATGCTAAATGCACATTGGAATACAGAATATGAAAACCAACCCGTACAATCTGTTGCATCTTTACAGACCTTGAAAAGTGTCATGACAGGAGAATAATTTACATGTTTTCATTTCTCTTAACCTCACCGAATTTGTTTCATAACGCCTGCCTTGCCCTGCCCCCATCCCAGTAAGAGCTGCGTAGTCACTATCGTAGGGAATGTGGCCAGGCTGGGATTGCACGTATTTCGTGTCCCCAGGTGTTTCATAAATGACACTTAGGTTATCTGGTAGTAAAGTTGGCAATGAAAAGAATGCCATAGGAGTGAGTTATAGGCATTTGCAGGTAGTGTGGCAAGGAGTTCACCTCAGAGAACCCTCTTACTCAGTCGCTCGCTTCTTCCCCCACAGTATCCCTTGCACTTCTAATTCTCACTTGTCTCTGATTTTGTTCTGGTTACTCAGGGCCTGAGTCATACACCTTGAAATAACAGTCACCCTCATTTCCAAATTCAAGGCTCAAAGACACATTAATAACTATGGTGCTTCAAGAAATTAAGGTCCAATTTTGCTAGGAGTCAACCTTGTGAAGCGCTGAGGGCTTTTTCCCTCAGTTCAATAGCATGGCTCTCCCTGTGTTTAACTTTGGGCTTGGGCTTGTTGCTTGCAATCAAAAATGCATTTAAGATGTTAGGTAGATTATGGGCTGAGTATACAGTACCTGGCAGATTCCTCTTTCAGGACAGAGTACCTGAGAACACATTTGTGCTAGGACTGCTCAAGTACATTTATTCTAGATGCTGCTAACTCTGCCAAGTGCTTCTGCCTTCCAAGCTGTGACATTTTGTCCTTTAAAACACAATGTAGTTCTACTGTTCTTAGAGCATCTCACAGGAATGGACATGCATTCAGCATGGATGTAGGCAGGATGTTTATAGAATTGTAGGCAGTTGTATAAAGTTTTTGCGTTGCTTTCTGATATGACCAGTGCCGTAGAAATCTTCCCACAGTCACCCAACAGCTCCAACTCCCTACCAGGCCAGTGTAGGTGACAAGTTAGTGCTGGAGATGGCACTATGCTGTGCCTTTCCTCGCACCTTTCAGCTGTCCCTTTCTGCTACATGCCAGCAAAATCAAACAATCCCATGGGGTAAACACCAGAACGCAGGAGTGCCTCTGCAGTAGTCCCAAGTCCAAACATATATCTGGTATGTCAGGGTGAGTGAGCCTTGGGTGTGCACCAGTCTATCCTTTGCCTCACCCACCTCTTTGCACCTTTGATTCATGGGAAATATACCCAGGCCAAAAGACAACCATGACACATTCCTCCAGACCCCCAAGCAAAGAACACAAGGTTAGTATTCCAGACATGCATTCTGCATGTAGTCACATGTCTTGTGTTGGTTTAGGGACCTTAGGCCTTCTTTCTCTGTTAACTCACAGTACCTGTCTTATATATTACATGAATATATATAAAACAAGTTTTAAAATTTATTTTTCAGGAAACATATTTCATAAACAGGCCTGCTTTTGTCTCTGTGAAAAGGCTATCCTATCTCTAAGGGATTTCTACTTCTCTCAGGCTGTCAGATGCCTGCAAAATTGTCCCTTGCTTATGAGAGACCCACGCAAAGCTCCTGACTTTTGAATTCACATGTGCCACTGGTTCTGTCATCTTCCTAGACAAACAGTTGCCTCTCTCTCACCAAAACAGACAATCTAGGTATTAAGGTGCAGTCTCAAATCAAAAGACTATGTCAGACTGCAGAGATAAAATCCTAAATCCTTAATACTCCCTTCTCACCAAGCTTCTCTTCCTGGCCTGAACATAGGTGCTGATAAAAAAAAAGAAATTATTAATTAAATAGTAGCCTAATGCTACAGAACTTTGTGAACAAGAGGAGGACTCAACGCAGATTGTTTAAGATTGTTAGTGCAAGAAAATTGTATTGAAATTCTGTTTCACAAGCAGTTAGAAAAGGTTTCAGAATTCGATAAATTCTGCCATTAAAACTTAAAAATCTTAAATTTCTTTCGGAGACTGTAGTTTTGCCCTTTTTTTACTACAATTTTAGTGCCTCTTTGTTGCAGTCCTTATTGCAAGTGTTTGCAGTTAATCTCAGGTGCCCAATTACCTCAAGGTTTGTTTTTATGAAAATAAAACGCTGTGGTCTGTTTCTGTTTGTTTCTGTGTTTGTTGCTGCTGCACACCAGCAGTAGGTTAGCTGGACAAGTAATGCAATGTCCCTAGTTTCAGACTGACCTCTGGCAATCCTACCTCCTGCTGGAACAACATCATGTGTTCACTTCCATACACCTGATAGGCACTAATTTTCCAGAAGTAACAGTATGTAGGAAGGGAATCTAACTCTCAGTCACATCCCATTTCGTCTGTCTTTTGGAGAAATTATAAGCTTCCCTTAAGAGACTTGAATTGAAGAGAATTGAAACAAGTCCTTTCCAATTTGAAATTTCACACATATAGAGGAATATGCTAACAAAAGTTTCCTGAAAATAAAATGGAAAGTGATGCGGAAGCTGAAGTAACTGCACGTGCTATATTCAAAGCCAGACTGTGAATGGGTTTCTTGAAATACCAAATTCTAACTGTAGAAAAGCTGTCAGAATGCATCACATATGAACATAGAAAGACATTACAGTCTGCAGACAGATGAATATCTGTTATGAGAAAAACAACCCAACTGGCATGTAGAGAAATACTTGAAGCTTCCTTTGTTATGACTGCGGTAAAAATACACATCTATTTTCCTAGAATAACAAAGCATTCATTCTCTTTCCTGCTTGGAGCTGTTGGGCATTTGCAGCATATTATTAGCAACAGTACAAATCTCTTGTGCTTTAAAAAATCAAAGAATTTAGTAACTAAGGAGAATTAATACCTCGCCTATAGCCTTGTCCCAGGAATTATGTAGTTTGCTTTAAGGAGTCACTAGATTAAAAAACTGTAATCTATGCTGAAAGCAAGGACTGGTACTCAAGACCTCAATTTCTCAGGGGAGCACCTCTTTAAGGTACAGAATTGGGCTTCCTATTATTGCTTGCGCTTTTCCTGGCTTTTCAATTCTTCATTTGGATTTTTTTGTTTAGAAGTCTCTGATGTAGGTGGGGATGGTCATGCGCCTTAGCCTCATGGCTCTGGCTTAAGAAGGTCTCATTTTGGGAAGGACACCTCAGATTTGAACAGTGTCCATCTGAAGAAAACCCTCTTTTTTCTTTGACTGGGTTATTGGGTCTGACTGGGATAGAGGAAGGAAATGAAATTGGAAAACAGAAAATCCTGAAATTAAGTAAAACCAATGAAAATTGCTAGAAAGACAGGAAGTGCATCAAAATGAATGAAAACTTCATTACATCATTTTCAATGAAACCTTGAGATGTCATTTAATGAAAGAAAATGAGAAATCAAGGAATGAATGGAAATAAAAAAAACAGGAAAGGTAATATAACAACATGAAATTGGAAAACGTGAAAATTCTGATTGGAAATTACATCTCAAGGTTTCTTTGGCAATCATTTCTTGAAGTTTCAGCTCAATTTGATTGTCTTCCTTTCTCTTCAATTCAATTTTGTTGTTTTGACTTTACTCCAGAATTTTCCATGTTTGACATTTCACCTAATGTCATTTGTATTGGTTTTGCATGGCATGGTGTTTGGTATTGAGGGGCCACATAGGTGGCTTTTGTGAGAAGCTGCTAGAAGCTCTAACCGTGTCCTGCAGAGCCAATCCTTGCTGGCTCCAAAGATGGACCATGCTGCTGTTCAAATCTGGGCCAATTAGAAATAGTGGCAACACCTCTCTGACCTCTGTGATAACACATTTAAGAACAAATCCATACAAAGGTGGTCACACAGTTTAGTTGTGACTAGATAAGAGCAGAGTGAGAATCTGTGAGATGACAATTCTGCAGACACCAACGCCAGTGAAGGAGGGGCAGGAGGTGCTCCAGGTGCCAGAGCTGGGATTCCTTTGCAGCCCCTGGTGCAGCCCATGGTGAGGCAGCTGTGCCCCTGCAGCCCATGGGGATCCATGGGGGAATGCAGAGATCCACCTGCAGCCCGCAGAGGAGCTTATGACAGAGTAGGGGGATGCCTAGGAGGAGGCTGTGGTCCAGTGGAGAGCCGTGGACAGAGATGCCCAGATCCCATGCTACAGCAGCCTGTCCTTGGAGGACAGAACCCCCTGGAAGAGTGACCCATGCCACAGCAGTTTGAGGGGGACTCTTGCTTGTGGGAAGAACTGACACTGCAGCAGGTCACAGGGAGCTGCTGCTTGTGAGACGGAATCACGTCAGAGAGTTCACAGAGAACTGTCTACTGTGGGAGGGACCCCACAATGCAGCAGGGGAACAACTCCTCTCCCTGAGCATTTAGATAAAAACCACAGGTGATGAACTGACCAAACCCCCATTCCCTATCTCCCTGCTCAGTTGGTGGGAAAGAGGGAGGGGTTGGGGCAGCTAAGGTGTTTTTTCAAGAGGTTATTTTACCCATCATTATCCTGCTTTAATTTTGTTACTAACAAATTCATCTTATATCTCTAAGTCAAGCCTGTTTTTTTCCTTGACGGTGTTTGATGAGTGACCTTTCTCAGTCCTTATCTCAACTCATGAAACCTTGGTTAAATTTTTTTCCCCTCTATCCAGCTGCAGAGGGCAGTAAGTGAGCAGCATCCAGCCAGTGTCAACCCATGAAAACTGAATATTTAAACCATTGCCTATTTTTCCTCGGAGGCCACTTTTCAGAAGGACACATTTATTTCCCAGGGCAGAGCTAGTTACCTAAATCAAGAAACAAATGAAAGGAAGGAGGCATGAAAAAATGTCCCAGTCTTACACACAGAGAAGTCTAAATACAAGAGGAATCTCAGCTCTTCTCTGCCTTGTCTTTCACTCTGGCTGGCTTCAAAAGATGATGCTCTCCCACATTCAGAGCTTTTGTTGGTAGACAAAGGATGCACCACTACCTATCTTCCTCAGTTTCTGGAAGGGGTAGAGAGATGCCTAAATCAATCTCATGAATTAAAGTCTTTGAGTACCTGCCTAGAGATTAAATACTCCATCTTTAGTCCCCTGTGAATCTTCCCTTTTTGTTCTTAGTGCCTAAGTTTGAAAACTCACCTATCACATGTTAAAAAATGAACAGGCTGTTAAAAATGCAAAGCAACTTTCTTCCTTTGTTTATGCCATCAACTAAATGTTTGTACCCCATCCCTTTAATGAGACGGACTTGTGCAGTGGTCAGATTTAGAAAACAGATTCCCAAGGGAAAACTTCTCAGGACAGGACAGGTTAGATTTTAGTTAGGTCAGCTCCCTGAGCATAGTTCTTCTTCTGGTTCCACTGGCACCAATGCTATGGAAAACCTAAGACCAAAACATGCAGGAAAAGAAGAAATGTGTGAGTAAGGAGGGAGGGGAATCAGGCAGCAGTAGCCCAAATTTAGAGCAGCTTCTGCTGTGCTGGAATTGTACTCCAAAGTACAGTTTGGCCTGTTATCTGCCCAGTGGGTTGCCATCATCCTGCCTCCTGTAAAATAAATCTGTTTGAAATGCACACCGAGTCCCAAAATAAATTAGATATCACCCACTCCAGGGTTTTGGAATTAAAAAAATAAAATGGACTTGGCAATGAGCAAGGCCCAAAGGTGGAGGTTCATGTGTTGCTAAATGCAATTTAACAGTTTGCTGCTGCTGGAAGGGGGCTGCTCATCTTTTTTCTGTCCTGCATTTCCTCCCACACAGGCACATGCCATTAATGCTTGCCTTGCACCAATGCCAGCATTCATCTTGCACTTAATTTTAAGAGTGGGTCAATTTATCTCACTATTCACATCAGAAAACAAAGCCAGCAAAAAAGGGAGTGGTCTCCTGAGTTTAGGAGATTTTTTTGTCACCTGGCATGTTCGGCTGAGTTCAACACCAAGCCATTTCATGGAAGGAACAGGAGGCTGTGATGGGAATAGAAGGGTGAGGAGGAAGATGGGAATAGCATCACAGCCTGCTGGCAACACCAGGCTGTTAGGTTGGTCCAGTTTCCTGCCAAATTGCAGCCCAGCTCTTCTTGGGCTCTGTTATCCAAAACATATTATTAAATACATGCAACTCCTATGTCAGAGCCCTGCCAAACTTTTACGGCTGTGTACTCTGGGCCAGCTGAGTTTGCAGATCCTTATGGATTCAAGAACCAGCCTTCTCCTTGGCTCTTGCTGGCAGCTTAGGCAAGTTGTGGAATAGTGCTGCAATGTGTTTCCCCTCCAGGAAATTCTGCTTACTAAGGGAGCAATCTAATTATGTGCTTGAAACTTCAGGAGAAGTATCACCAGCCCCTGGAGGGGAGCAGCAGGAATCCAGATGCTAGGCAACAATAGTAGGAAATGCTGCGATGAAGCCTGCATTCAGTAGGGAAGAGTGTCACTTAAATGACAAAATACCTACTTGAGAACTTCCTCTCTTTGAGCAGCAGTCTAGTGATTTCTTTGTTAAGAGGACTTGACATTTTGTTCGCTGTCAGGTCACAGGTTTTACAGGCGGCTGTCTTAAGGGGGCCAGCCTCTCTCTGCTGGGATTTATAAACCAGCAGAGATCCACAGGTCTGTTTCATAGGTCACAGCTCTGGCCTTTTCCTGTTCCCCAAACCAAAATTATTTCAGCTGGCCAATTGTCAAGTGGAGGGGAGAGCTCTTTCGCCCCTGAGGAGCAGCAGAATACAGTTTGAGTAATTATAATCTATAAAGTCATACACATTCTTTTGAGAGAAAAGCAACTAACTGTCCCTGAACCCCAGACAGCCAGTTATTAGTATCCGCTCAGAGCAGCTGAGACATACTGGGATTTTGTGGAAGATGTGGTGGAGACATAGGAACCTTTCCTGTCCTCCCACATATGAGTTTTCCAACATCCTTCACAGCGAAGTCGATTTGCTTCAGTGAAAATTCCTCTCTGCAGTACATACAGCAAGTTCCTACCAACAGCATCTGTTGCTGAGCTTTTGTGAAGTACGTAAGGAGCCATAGGAACCTGAGACCCCAGATTATTCCTCACAGAATCATTTGATTCGATTCGATGCTGCCAAGATCTTGAAAGAGGATGTGTGCACTTTCTGACACAATTTGGAAAGTGCAGGTATTTCAGTAACATGGCCAGGGATTTCTGAAGAGGATGTGTCTTGAATTTCTTGGCAGGGGTGAAAGACGCAGGTCTGAGTCACTGGTGGTGCAGCAGATCTTCCATATTTTCATTTGTGAGGGTGGTTTTATTTTCTTCTTCCCACACTTATGCCGCAGTGTGCATGGTCTTTTACACCCTGTTTCAGGATCTAGATGTGCAAAGGAAGATGATTTGTTGTGGCTGTATTCAATGCCTGGTGTGGAACCTACTTTCTGAGAACACACTTGCCTTAGGCTTGCAGCATGAGTCTTCAGATATGCTTAGCATTAAAAGCATTAAAATGTGGTTAACTCAGTTTCTAGCCCCACTGAACTTTGACAATTAAGAAGGACATTGTGCAGCAAAATCAGACTTCCATGTTTATTTCTTTTCAGCTTCTATGGAAATTATGATGATGCAGTCTTGCTCCGAGCATATGTGTGTTCATGTGTCTTTCTGTCCTTCCTCTGCAAACAACTTCTGGCCACTCTGAGCCCAGCTTTATTCAGAGACAGCAGTTTCAAACATACTGGGTGCATACATATATCAGGAAAACAGTTGAAGATAGTAGAGGGGAAGCCTACTGCCTTATATGTAAGAAAAGTATCATCTTAGGTAAAAGGAATCTATACAGGAGAGAAGTATTATATATCCCAACCTCATAAAGAGTTTTACTCAGAGGTCACACCATTATCAGATGGTGGAAGATCTACCATAGATGAAAATTAGTTGGAAACCAAGTTTCAATTGCTGTGTGGCATATGGAAATACTTGATTACTTAGCTGAGTGAAAAATAAATACTTATTTTGTCTTCCACTCTTTCCTGCTCTGTTGCTTTGCTTCTTTTGCTGCAGGCCTGTAATCTAGAACCAGATCCTGTGTGACCAGGAAGTGGGGGTTGGTAAGTGTGCATACAAGGCTTAAGTTTAAGAGACTGTTCATGAAGCTTATAAATTTGAACAAGGAGTATTTTACTTCTCATGGTCTTGTACATCTCATCTTTTTTCCTACATTGGTTAGGTCTGAGAAAGTCACTGCATGTTTGGTATGTCCTTTGCTGAAACTATAAAATATGTGATCCTTTTAGGAAGTATATATCCTATATTTAGGAAATACATTATCCTATAGGAAATACTATTCCCTATAGGTGAATCCAAAGGTTCTTTTGAAGGAAAACACAATAAAACTCTGTTGTCTTTGAAATTCTGGTAGGATTCTAGCTACTTTCAACTATTCATACATCTCCTGTCTTGTGGTCAGGGTCTTACCTTCCCCAAATCAAATAATTTACAATACCAATTTTCTGAATCAGCACACAATGAAGAACTAACAGAAGTATGATATAGATTTCAGTTGCCAAAAGAACTAAACTGAATGTTGTAAAGTGTGTTCCCAGTGGATTTTACTGTCTGTCTGGGTCTCAACCACAGCTTGTCAAACCCTGAAATACGCAAGTAACTCTGGCCATATAAATAGCTACTAGATATTCAGAGGTCTGTGGCTTCACAGAATAAATGCATATGGCTATGCAGAGACTGTCGTTGTAATAATTCCTAATCATTTTGTAGTTTTACAAAATACTAGATATATGCCTTCATCAGTATGAGTTATTCTGATGACTTCAGCACATTTATTCACGTTGGTAGCCAAATGCACTGCTCTCCCTGTGCTGGTGACAAAGATAGTAAATGTCCCTTGGAGCTAGAATTTGAGCATCCAGACTATTAAGCTGGAAGAAGGATCCCAGCAAGGGATCCTGTGAGAAGGCTCTCCTGACACTTGTGCTAGGGTGTGCAGTCCTTCCCCAGACAGCCCCTGGATGCTGTGTGGCAATCAGTCACAGACCATTTGCAGTCTGGATGCAGCCACCCTGTTTGGGGAGATAAGAGAGTTTAACAAAATGGGTAGTCACGGTGGCGCTCAGCGGGATCATAAGCATATTTAATTTGCTAGCACAGGCATAGCCTTAACATCCTTCAATTGACAAAATGAATACAGCTAATGTAAATTAGTGAGTACAGAAAATATCTCCTTTAAAGCCTGGCTATTTGCTACCCTTGCTTATCCATTTTGTTCTTTGAAAGATGATTTTAATGTCAGTTCCTTCTTCACCTTTGAGGCCCAGCTGTCAGCATTTCTCATTTCCACAGCTCACCCTTAAATTAAGGTAGACTCCTTATGCTCGCCTAAGCGGCAGTGGTGTCAGCAAGTACTGCAGAAGCAATGCAGAGCCAGAAAGAAAGTTCTGAACTCATCTTTGGCAGATTTAAAAGCCTGTCATCCTTTAGTGCAAGAACAAGCCTCTGTAAGTGGGGATTATCTCAGAATGCATTTTACATTAGAATTCAAACACTGTCATAGGAGGAATATGCTTTTCTTCTTTTCTTTTTTTTTTTTTTTTCCTGAAAGAAAAACATTCTAGTGCATATATTGATTGCTGTTCATTCTGATTCTGATAAAAATCTGTGGAGGAGGACTCAAAATAACAAAATACTGTTTAAATGGGGCAAAACTTGAGTAATTAAGAAGTCGAAATACGCTTTTTATTAGTCAAGGATGTATTAATCAACAGTTTTAAACATGTTAAAACATGCTGTTTAGTCCTCAAATATTTTTCACTCCCCTTCCTTGTTGCTTTTGTTATATTGTCAAAGCCTAGAGGCCCAGTTCTGACTGAAGACTAGGGTCCTCATTGGGCTCACACATGGAACTTATGCTTAATGGGTTTATCTTTCTTTCAAAATGTTTGCTCAACTATGGTTATTGCTCAAATGATGCAAAACTATAACTGTATACTTAGGATTATCTAGGACAGATGGTCTTGAATTAGTTCACTGTATTTTGTTGTTTTAATAAATTACATGCTTTAATTAACTAAAATCTCACACAGAGGTTTCCCTATCAATTTTCCATAGGCTTCCTTAGCCTTTTTAATTGCAACAACAGCCATTTCACATTCAGACTTTCAGAATATATATATTAACAGCATATTTTATGGATAATTTTGAAGCCACATGCAAATCAAGTGCTAGTAGACAAATAATTATTCTCCTGGTGCACTTATCTAATGATGAAAAAAAAAAGCTGACTTTGTCAGCATTCCTTGCTTTGCTTTAAAATATTATTACTCTTTTACAGTGGAAGGCAGAAAGAAACACAGTTTAACCCTAATTTTTGAAATCTGATATCAGGCAACTTGTACCTTTCATGTGTGCCTAAAACTGTGGGACATCAGTTCCCAAAACGTATCCTGGCCACCATTTTAAATACATATAAGGATAAGGTTCAGATATTTTCTCCCCCTTCCTGCATCCTGTTTTTCATTGGGAGAAAATTCAGGTGGATGGGAAAAGAAGGCTCTACAGTGTGCTCCAGTTGGTCTCCATCTGAACAGGCACAGGATCACAACAGCAGCAAGGACAGGGATGGGGAAGGACAGAGGAGGGACACACTCTGAAACTCTGCACATTGCCTCTTACAAGTGACAGTAGATCTCCAGAGTGAAAAACTTCCATTAGTGCCGGGGTCTAGATAAAGAAATTTGCTGGTAAGTATAGGGCTAGGGAATTTTTCTTTTTTTCATTCAGAGTTATGGTCTTATTCAAGCATCATTCTTTCCCTCATTACTCTTTGATTGCTGCTACAGAACCACTCTGGATATCATGATACTACCTATCTATATTACAGTTGCAAAATAATACTCTGTGCAACTTCAACTTTCATTTTTTAGAAAGCACTTTGTGATATTAAATGTGAGAAACCAACAAATTTCCTTCCTATGATCAGTTAATCTGTAACCTCTCTCTACAGCCATATTTTTACTGTAGCAGATACTCACCTATAGAGGACTGTTTTTTTCAGGTTGTATTTTCATTATTAATCTTTCTTTATGAGAAATATTTCAGTTTCTCTGCAGCAGACTGGCATTTTTTCTGGGATGTTTCAAGGGAAGCTAATTTACATCAGGAAATTGCTTCAAGGTGATCTATCTGGGACAGTAAAAAAGTTTGCATACTCGATATTTGCTTTGTAGACATATTTTCTACTTTAACACATCACCTCTGGCTCACAAGCATCTCACCTCCATGACCAGTCTTTGCCTTTTTCCTTGTGAGTGGGCAATAAATTTGTGATTGCCAGTTGTGTCATCCAAGAAAATTGGGAGGGAAAAGCCTACACAAACTTAACAGCTGGAGACTAAAGGGGCCAAGGCTGGCTTACAGCTCTGAAGGAAAAAGTGCTGAGGGACAAAAACAGGTCCCTTCTTGCCTGGAGATACTGCAAAAGGACTGCTCGGAATTCCTTCCTTCCTGAACAAGGTCAGACTTTTTCTAAGCAGAAAACCTGTTTATTATCTGCCATGTCCCAGGTTTGACATGCAAAATACTTCATTTATCACAGAGGTGGTCAGCATCAAGTCAAGGGACACCATGCAAAACTTGAAGTGGATTGAACAAAAGCAGTTCCAGCATGGAATTTACTGACACATCCTACTGAGACATCCTACTTTATTGACTGACAAATTCAGAGCTACATATGTGCCTGGTCACAAGGCAAAACATTGCATTTCTGCAGAAGTCCAGTCCTCTCTTCACATGCCTTGATCTCAGGCTGAGATTTAGAAAACAGGATTGCATCGAAGTAGGGAGTAGCATGTAGTTGAAATGATGCTACATTTCCACCTAGCCTATGGCATGGTTCTCATTACAGAATAGATGTGGCTTTTGCTCTTTCTCTTTCCTCTCTCTTTCTATCCAATGACTTTTTTGATCATTTGGACAGATTAGGCCAACACAAAGCCAGTTCAAGTGTTCTACAGAGCCATGTCAAATGTATGCACTGAATCTGCTAATGCCAGTGCTCAGTTGGAGATCTCCAGCCTTCCTGCCCCCCACATCTATCCCACGAAGACTTTCTCCATAAACATCAGTAAGCTTGTCATTATACGCTGTCCCTCAAGTACTTCATTACACTCCTCAAAACTACCCTTTTTGGAGAAGAGCTGGCAACAGTGAGGAGCTGCCATGCAGGTCTGTCAGGATACCTGAGTTGTTGTCCTGCCTTGATTTGTCTGTTTTGGTCTGTTGTCTTTGATTTAAAACTTTACTGCTCAGTCCTGAGAGGCAGAGACCTTGTGTCCTGTGTCTGTACAGCACTCAGCACTACAGCATCCTGTGTCCATTGTTTCAGGTTTCTAAAAATGGATGCACTGATTGATCCTAATTGCTCTTCTCCATTTCTAATGGTTTATCATATTTTGTGTAATCCAGCTCTCCCTGCCCGAGTATGAAATTATACTCAGAGCAGCAAAATCTGCAGGGATGGACAACAAAAACCTATTTTCTTCACTTCTCATTAATTTTTGGGACTATAGTGTGTTTCCTCAAAGTCCTGCAGAGGACTTTGGTGCCCTAGGTCTATTAAAGTGTTATACCCACAGGGTAACAGGCCACTCAGCCCCACCATTCCCAAGGATTTTTGCTGCTTCACCCCAAAATGGGCAGCCTTTCTCTGTAGCACATACTGGCAGTAGAAGTTCCCAGCTAGGTCTGCCTTTCCTGTACCTGTTTCCAAACACAAGACAGTTTGAGATGATACTGAGAGCATAGTCTTGCTCCAGCGCGGGTGCTTCCCGAGGCAGACATGAACCTGTCACATGAAGTCAGCTATAACCACAGTGTTAAAAAAAGTTCCTGTGCTGCTGTTTGGTAGCAGCTCTGTGGTGGAGAGAAAGCTGTGTGAAGCTGTGCAGTTCTGCATGTGTTTTAGTAAGAATGCAAGTATATACCCAAACTGAAAGTGTCAGATGAGAAAAATATACAAACTGTTATGTAGCTATAATGCAAAAGAATCTTGCAAAGATACTAATGCCTCTATGCTTTCAGAGAGAGAAAAATGGGACATACGTGGGGTATGGGTGGACAGGCCATATGTGCAGAATCACAGTTTTGTGGAGAAATGAGAAATTGCTCTCTGTAAACTGTCTCTTCAGCATCTGTTCATTCTGATGTTGCATGAAGGCACTCCCAAAGTTCTGGACAGACTGAACACAACTTGCCATCACTCATTAAAAAATTGCTTTCCATAAGGATGTGCTACCCTACCATATCCTCAGTCACCCCTCTCCAAAGTGACACATGGCTCCCTGGAGGAGATGGACAGCCAGGAGGCAAGTATATGTTTGTGGTGGCTGTAGAAGTGTCAAGGGTTAACATTCCCACATGAGAGCCTGCCTGACAACTCTTTCCACCCCAGTGGTTGAAGAGTCCTTTGAGGACTGTGTCTCCAGTCTCCTTTAGGCAATGTGAGGAATTTATGCAAAGGGACTCCAGAGGAACTGATTCCTGAGCACCCAGCTTAACTGGAATTCTCATTTGTCTTGCCTCACTCTGTGAATCTTAAGATTTTTTCCTTTTAAAGTCACCTTTCATACTGTATACAAAATACACCCCCCCCCCCCCCGTGTAACACCTCCTGTTTCAGGGCTCCCTCAAGCCTCTGTTTCATACCTAAGGCACTATGTGGCCAATATTTTACTACTCTGCTGGTGGATCAGTGTCCCTCTTCACCTGCTCCCCACTGAGCATATACTGTAAACACACCTGCCTTGAGACATGCATACCAGTGTACCCCAATTTTTCTGCCAGGATCTCAATTCTTTTCACATGCCAAATGCTCTCCACCCATACAATTTTCCCTTGCCGCCAACTCTCCTACTCAGTGCAAAGATTTTTTCTTCCTGTCATTTGGCCCACTCTTAGGTTAGCTGACCTCAATTTCCCTATGCTAAGGACTTTATGTCCTTTCTATCTGTTCTAAGGACTTGATGCTGTTTTTTTCTTTACAATTCAGGCTCTCCCCACTCTCTTCCTTCCCTATTTCCATGGCTGGATTCACACTCATTCCCCCACTACTATTAAGAGGTTTTATTTCTGTCTGAGAGAGAAATTATTCAAAGTGTGGACATGTCCCAGCTGTGTTGACAGAACAAAGAGGATGGATGAGTACTGTTATCTAGGAAGGTGTTAATAGATTTTTGGTTCACTATACATTTAGAAAAGTGCCTGGGACTGTAGTTCTGATAAACATAAGAAAAAGATCTTTTATCTTCTTAATTGTTTGTTTCTCCTTCATTATTAAATATTTACTAAAATCAAGAGAATTCTGCCCACTTATGCCAAGAACAAACCCTGAAACTTGAGAAATGAATGGAAACTGTTCAGAAGTTGGTGCTTTGGAGAAGGCAAAGGTATCTGACTGACTTGAGTGTAGTGCTCATAAACCCAGACTGTGACTTGTACAAAACACAGGAGAAAACACAATCAAGCAAATATGATAATGTGACTTATTCAAAGATGTTTTCACTGATAGACATCTCTTTAGGTTCTCCTGAACTGAAACAAGCTGATAGCCCCCTGTACCTACTGAGAAAAGAATGATATACCAAAACATGCCTACAAACAATTTTTTAATAAAATACTTATTACCTTCTTCTTAATTTGGGTTTAAAACTAGCATGGAAATTGTCTTAATCTCCACATTCCTGGTCTCATTAAATGGTCTATTGCTATTTTTTCTCTGGAAATTTATTTTTGGCTCTTCTGTCATTCCTGATTCATATTTAGATGTGTATGTTCTTCTTTTTCAAATATGAGACCTGCTTCTATTGTCTTTACTCAGGCAATTATTTATTGAAAGCAAACGGCACTCTTACTGGGGAAAAGGCAATGGAAATGATCCATGGTTTTCATATTAGGACGGTTGTGGCTCCTGTGACAAGCTGCATGATGGTAGGGATATTCACCAATATACAAGTAGTCTCAGATTTCACCACAAATGACTAGTTAATACTATGTTTCCATTAACAATCTATATAAAGAATTTATTGTTCATAAAATATACTACTTTTAACCTACTTTTAAATGCTTTCTATTCAGAAGGGCCAATATTATTTAGGAATATGATTCTTGTGCTATGCATTATTGAAGACTGAAGGAAAACTGACTGATTTGCTGGCAAGGTACATATGTTTTTTACATATTTTACGTATTTTTGTGTAAAAACTTTGAGTGATGATGTCTTCTCAATCATTTGAGTGATGCAATTTCTGCAAAAAAACTGTATTCTTCATTGTTGCCTCCAGAAATGGCCAGATGTTTCTCAGTATACACATTTTATTAATCCTGAAAGGGGATTGTAAACTCCTTTTTTAGCAGAGTGAAGATGGAGGGTTTACCTCTAAGGCAGTCAAGACTCATAATTGCATATCTTCAGTCAATAGGAATATTGCTCTTGACTTCAATAACTACAGAACAAAGTCATAGGGAGGAACACAGTTTTATTTTGGTGTCTAAGCTTCCCCAGAGGAGATAGTTGAAAATTCTTAGATTGAGACTACAGTTTTCTCTTTGAGTCCTGACTTTTTCATACAAATTACTACTACCTTTATCTTTCCTGCACAGTTTATCTCCCCAGGGCAGAGTCTGAGCCACCCTGCACAGGTAGGCAGTCACCTCACCCTGTGCTGGTGCCATCAGTGCTGTGTTATGGCAGATAGAGGAGATTTTCCTGAGAAACTCAGAAATATCTTTCATTTCTTTCAGTTCTCATCCTTGTAATTATATCGTTACCCCACTAATGAGCCTCAAAAATATAAAGGAAACTTGATTTGTTAGCTCTATAGTTTTAAATAATCCTGAAGAGAAAAGTGCTGGACAGAGATTGCATATTATTTAATTTTTTTGTCTCTATAGTAAGGCAAACATTGAAGCTTTCTAGGGAGTAGGAGTAAACGTATTTTCTCAAATCCATTCAGGATTTGAGAAGGTGGTCCTTTAGGAAATTTTAAAACAGATTTAAATAATTGACAGATATCTCTCTTTGGCCCAGGGACAACATTTAACAAGCAGTATGCTGCAGTCTGCTCCAAATTCTGCTGTGATTATAACCCATGGGTTTTAAATTTCTTTTCTCTTCTCTTCTCTTCTCTTCTCTTCTCTTCTCTTCTCTTCTCTTCTCTTCTCTTCTCTTCTCTTCGTTTCGCTTCGCTTCGCTTTTTTTTCTTTTCTCTCCTTGAAATTGTGAGCAGTACTGAAAAGTCTGCATGATAATGAATCATAGTCTGAGGACGTATGCTTATTGCTCTGCTTTACTAGAATTACAATATCTTAAAGGAAACCCCCCTCATGCTGAGCATTCCTGGGGAAATCTTTCCTTGGTCATATTAAACCAAGTGACCTTATTGAGCTTACAGTTGCTTTTAAAATATACAGTAATTCCACAACTATAAGGCACACCCTTTTGACTAAAATTTTCCCCCGAAGTGCGCCTTATAGTGTGGTGCACCTTATATGATGGACAAAGTTCGGAAATTTGCAAACCCAGAAGTGTGAGCTGCGAGCCACGGGGGGAGCCAGCAGGACCACAATTGCCAGGTGGAGGCATGGCCGTGGCTACCAGGTGCAGGGGGGCCCAGGGGCCCCGGGGAGGTGGGGTGGAGCAATGGCGGGCATGCCCCGGCCCCGCCGGGTACAGGTAGGCCCAGGGGCCCGTGCCTGCTGGGTTGAGGTGGGGCCTCGGCCAGCAACCGTGCAAGGGGAGCTGGGGGTGGATCCTCGCTGCAAAAAAAATGTGCGCCCTATAGTCCGATGTGCCTTATATAATGTACAAAGTTGCAAAATTTGCCAACTCCCGAGGGTGCGCCTTATAGTCCGGTGCACCTTATGGTTGTGAAATCACTGTATATAAAATGGGGTGGGGTATTTTACAAGTTTGTAAACTGAGTAGAAAGGTCATGTCCAAGCTTCTTAAAAACATCTCAAATGCAGAAGTAAAGACAACTCTGATTACTGCCATGGGACAAGTGGTGGATCCCATCCTCTGTTAGCCATATTTTCCTGCAGTTTCTCATAATTCCGGTTTGCTGGTCCTTCTGTATTGCCAGAAAAAACAAAAACAAAACCCCCTAAACTGCTGTACAAAGATATCCCAACATCAGGGCCATTTTTGCACGCACACACACACACACACACACACTCGCCCCCAGCATTTTCATTGCCAGACTGAGGATGTCAGTTGCAATAAGAACGAGGTTTTGTATTATGTCCAAAGTGAAGTGACTGTGGCTGCTGCCCGCCAGGAGCCCTCCCACTGCTCCTTCCCCTTCCTCCCCCACCAGCCAGCTCTGGCTGCTTCCCTGGAGGCAACTCCAGGAATGGTGCAGCTGAGCAGTGAGAGGCTCAGAACTGATCCACTGAGAGCTCATCCACCAAGCAAGGGCAATCATAAGAAAAGCAGCATTTTGCTCTTGGATCCAGTTTATCTCTGATCATACCAGGGCCTAACTCATAGGAAGCAACAGGGCTGTCACTGTAGCAGATAGATGCAGTTATCTAAAATTTGGTGGAACATGAAACTGCTCCTGAAGATACCAGGTGATGTTTTAAGCAGGCACATCTGGGTGCAGCCTAGGGCTCCTGCTGTTTGGGAAGGTTTGTCTGAGATGTGGCAGAGCAGCCAGCAGAGAAATTTACTCTCCAACACAAGCCATGGTTTACTGTTCTCTGAGCAGCATCAAGAGCCAACCACATCAAAACCTGTTTAAACAGGACAGAGCCATTCATGATTTGCAGTGTGCAACTTATGCAGCTTTGCAGAAGTTTATCCTAAAAACCACCAGTTGCAAGGTAGAATTAGTCTTACATCATCAGGCAGGAAAAGCCAGCTCTTCCCTTTTTTGTGGAATGCTGGCAAACACAGAAGAGATTTGAAAATCATCAAGGCCAACAAAGCTGGAGGGAACAAAAAAACCCAAACTAAACCAGAAAACAACAAACTCCCAAAACCAATTTTAGAAAGACCTTGGCTAATAGAAATTTTGAGAACATTGGTAAACGAGAATTTTGTTGCACCCCACACCACTGACATTCCACCCATGCTATCAGAATGGTTTGTACTACAGGAGTGCCTAGGGCGAGTTGGCTGGTGTCAAAAAGCACTGTGTGCATGCTCACACTTCCACAAGTGCTATGAAAAGACAACCACAGGTCCAGAAAAGCCAGGGGAACGTAGTGATATACAGCAAATGTGTGTGGATCCTAGCAATGCTAGGATCAGACTTGTCAGGTGAGCAGCCCATCGCTTCACCTAACCAGGGCTGTCATTTTACCTGCACATCCATGCACAGGAGGCTGTATCCCGAGTCCTGGGAGTGCAGAGGAACAGTAGCAGTAGGGTCTCACAGTGTGTGAGTGTAATCCAGCAGACTTGAGGATTTGGGTGTAGCTTCATCTTCTCTCCTGGAAAGCTCTGTCTGGCCAAGGGAGATCAATGCTATAATATAACATGAAATGCAGGGATTTGAGATCCTGGTGATTTGGTTGGGGAAGTATGAGACAAGGTCAACTTTACAGATCTGTGGTGATCCAGCTGCCACAAATGTGGCTCTTTTGTTGGGCTGTGATCACATAGTTTTAGCAGTGTTATGGGCTTTGATAGGACAGGACAGCTCCTTCCTTGTACGGGTGAGCCAAGGTCAAAGAAAACAAAGGTTTGCACCAGTAGTGACATGTAGGACCTGCCACAAGAGCTAACAGCCAATATGGACAGGGCCACATGCCAGGCAGGGAAGGCCAGGGAAGGCCAAGTGAAGAAGTTTGCATTTGATGCAGCAGAAAAGAAGACAAAAAGACAGGCACAAAAAAAATCCCCGGGGCCTAAACAGAAATTTGAGACTATGACATTGTCTTCTAGGATATACTGCAATGGACCAAGCTAGATTTGTCTTTAATTTCCTAAAGCTGATGTTTTAGGGTAAATTAGTGATATGCACCCAACAGTTCTGGAAGTCTTGGGTGCTCATGGACAAAGTGAAAAGGAGCATTAGGATGAGCTCAATTAAGCCTAAAAAACAAAAGATATTTGCAGCATATATTTAATGTATTAAAAAGGAGCAAATAGCATTTGCTGAGCTGGTAAGGAGAAGGAAGCAGCTGCTAGAATTCTAGAGGACAAGGGCTTGTACACAATTTTTATTTCTGTGAACAGAAATGAGACAAGGAAAAGAGCTTAAGGGAAAAGACAGTGAAGCCTTCAAGGTTATTCCATGTCCTTAGCTTCCCTGAGAATTTTTTGTTTCTGTATCTGATTTAGATTATGAAGTCCCTAGGGCAGCAATGGTCTTTCATTTGAGTCTTCTTCAGTACTGGCCAAATTATGCTTAATGAGCAAATAAAGTGTTGATAAATTCATATAAAGGTTTCTTGTCTGCATTTAATAGATGACACTAGTTAAGACTGACAGGATCAACTTCAAGGGAACAGCATAAGAACCCTTCCACTGCCTTCAAACAAGGGAGGTTCTGGTTCATGTTGCAAACAATTCTTTGAAATTAAGATCATGCAATTGGGTACTGTACACACGGGGACATTTCTGCATATTGCATATGGCAATTTCACACCAGACAAACTGCAGACACAGTCAGGCAAGCTGCTGCATCTTGGTGGACCCCAGGGCTCCACGTGGGTGCAGAAGCCGGCCATGCAAAGCAGCTTGCTGGATTAAGGCATAATTCATTGCTGTGGTACAGCTTACTCACTCTAAAGGACTTTATTCACAGCAGGGATGATTGAGGTGCCGGGAGGCACAAGCCAAGTTGAAATAGATTTTTGTCAGGCTTATTTCATGCTTTATTGTGGTGGCTGCATTTTAGATAGATTGTGAAAATTATGCTATTTCTAAGATTCAGATTACAGTATTGCCTAGAGATTAATAAAAATTGGAGATTCGGCTGTAAATGTTGGGTCCAAAATTCTGTGAAAAGACCAACAGTCTGCAATCCCAATCATCTGCAAGCTAAAGAATGGCAAAGATTTATGCACCATTTGGTTTGCCAACTTCAGCAGGCTCTGGCATATTTAAAAGAATATAGAGGCTGAGAAACAGACTTGCTCATGTGGCTTTTAGTATGTTCTCTTTCTTCTCCTATTCTGTTTAAAATAGTAAGTGCCATCTTTTCTGCCTTAGCCTTCAGGAATTTAGGTTGTTCATTTTGTCTTGAGCTGTTGAAGAAAAGGTAGACTTGTGGGTGGTAGCAGATTTACCTTATGACAAAGCTTAAAAAATGCTACCGTGGCCATATTCCCCCATCTAACAAAAACAAACAAACAATCTGGGAAAGAATTTTTCATATCTGGGAAATAAATGGAAAAAAAAAAAAAAAAAACAAACAAACCCTCATTTTGCTGATAAAAATGGCATTCCCATTCTGTCACTGGAATTGTACAAATAAAACTAGTAGTCTTACCTGTGTTCTAATGTATCTAGGATTAAGTACGAGTCCTTGTGAACTAATTCAGGGATTGCACAAAAGGGACATGGTGACAGCATGTTTGTTGTGGGACATTGGGGCAAGTA
Organism: Turdus rufiventris; assembly: GCA_013186435.1. Classification (NCBI taxonomy): domain Eukaryota; kingdom Metazoa; phylum Chordata; class Aves; order Passeriformes; family Turdidae; genus Turdus; species Turdus rufiventris. The sequence goes on from PYHW01010739.1 coordinate 1,491,574, forward strand.
TCTGGTAGATGAGATTTCTCTCAGATGAAGCTGAGGGGGCTGTGCAGAGAAGGGGGGTGGGAAAGAGAATAAGGCAGAGAGGAAGAGCCAGCCATAGTGTGAAAAGCCTTGAAACAGTGCAAATGGATTTGAACTTTTGGCTGAGAATGCAAGCTGAATAAATGTCTGTCACAGGACCAACTTCTGCTTGTCTCCTCTCTCCCTCAAGAGATGAGAATGATATGCATATTTATACAGAGATAGATAAATGGATAGACAGAGAGAGAGAGAGATAAAATTGGGAAGAGCAGCTGGGGGGAAAGTAAGACACAACATATCACAATGCTATGCAGTTAACAAGAAACAAGGAGGAGCAAAACAATTAAAAAATACCATGACACAATATGGAACTTTCTACTTTTGGTTGCATTGAAAAGCTTTATAAAAGAAACTTTAAATTAAACAACTATATTCTCTTCACCTCAAAACAGTGAAAACAGTGTCCTTTGTAAGCAGACAACATCAATATTTAACAACCCCCCCTCCAGCCGTTTTACATGTTTGAATCTACAGATGTCTAGTACAGGCATTAGAAATTAATAAACCTGGTGTAAGAGATAGCATATAGGCTGATTTTGAATTGTAGATGGGTAAGCAGAGGTACTGCTTGAAGCATTGTGACATTTTATGAGGGACATCAGAAAGAGAAGAGCTTCCAGTCCTGATAGATATAATAGCCATTTTCCACTCAGGGTAAACAAGGAATCAATGAGTTGCCCCCTTTTTAGTGCCAGCTAAATGGAAAGCATGGGCCCAAGGACACAGACAGATCTAAACAGTGTAGGTCATCTGTTCCTGTGAGAGTTCCCAATATCCAGTACATGAAAGAGGCAGGGGACTGAAGGAAATGAAGACTTGTATGTGAAAGAAAAGGGACAGAAATGAGAGAGAATGAGAAAGTCCTCTGGATATAAACCTACTTGTCTGAGAAAAAACAACGCTGTAGTTTTGAGAGATGTGATGGGCTGATTTACTACTTGGATCTATGCAGAAGTGGGAAGACCTTCCCTCCCACTTCCCCTTTCCTCCTCGTTCTTAGTCTTGCAGGCCCACTGTTCATGCTGATGCTGGTCCTGATAACTCTCTGAACTGACCTAACTCACGAACCCAACTAGAAAACTAATGCAGAAAAATGTAGATATGCATGGGTCATACATCTAGCGCAAGCACTGGGTTGAAGTGCTGCTGAAAGGAAGGATGTATGAAGAGTGACATGAGGTGGATGATGAAGGACAAGAAAAGGAAGAGGTGAGATGAGATTTCCATTTGGAGGAACGGAGGCATCCCACAGCTCAGCTGCCTGCGAAACCACAGCCTGAAAGCACATAGAAGCAAAGCACAGCCAGGAATTAAGTTGGGAGGTTCTCCTCATGCTTTATCCTTACTTTGGCCTCTAACAGAAATAATCCTAATATCCTAAATTCTCACTAATAAAAAGGTCAGAATTGGCAGCACACAAGGGTGCTGCTCTAATCCAGCTGCAGTCACTGCCATGGTTTGTAAACATGACTCAAGAGGCAGACAGAGTATATTTGATCTGGAAAGATAAGAGTGTATGTTGCCTGGGGAAAGAGTTAGATGTACTTTGACACAGATAATAAGATGCCATGCCTTAGCCTTGACTGTCTTTTGCATACCCATCTCCCTGTGAGGAATATCTGAAGATGTCATTACGGAGAACAAAGCAAAGCAAAACTCCAAACTACAGCCTTTGCATACTAAATATTGTCCTGAATACACAGAGTGCCTGCACAGATTCCCTTTGAAATGGGAGCAGAGGTGTTACCTGGTGCTTTTCTCAATCTGGCAATGAGACAATAGAGTCCCACTTTTAAGAAAAAAAAAAAATCCATAGTAGTAGCCTGGGAAACTGTAGCTTATGATAGCTTTATTAAAGTACTTTATCGTTTTCACGAAGAATGCTCAAATACTTTTAATGAAAGTTCCTACTAAAGTAAAACCTCCAGGGTCATACCAAATATAGTCAGAAACTGCCTAGGGAAATCTCTGTATTTTGTCTTCCTTAGAGTCCACGACGTTTTCTACTTCAGTGAAATATCTGCAAATAATTCAGTCAACATCTGTTGAATTTTAAGGAAGTTAGATCGAATTCTTGGAATATCTGGGCAATTTACAGACTTGGGTGCAAGCTGTGCCATCAGCTGTTTTATCTTGAGAGCATATGAAATTACTAATTTTTTTTGTGAATTTTATATCTTCATTAGAAAAAATATCCTTAGATTATCTGTATATCTTTTAATGCCTTAGGATGATAGGATGGAGCAGGTTAAGTTAGCTTTTCTGTTAGTCATTTTAGGTCAACAGTTTTAAAGGACGTCGATGATGAGGTACAAAGCGTAAGGGTAATTCAGTCCTGGTGCCATCTAATGCTTTAGGGAGAAACACCAGATTTTGACTAAGTCAGCAGCACAGCACCCGCTGAATTGAAGGACTGCATTTTGCATGCCTGGTGTCTCTCCGAGAGTGACAGAAGCACTACTCTGCCAAGCTCTCGCCAGGAAATCAACTCTACCCAGATGAGTCACCAAAATTAACTTCTTGGAGTAGACTGCAACCATATCCAGAGTGTAAATTCGAATATATGCATCGCACAGTTTCACTGGAGAGCACCCTGCTCACTGAGCTCACTGAGTTCTTACCCCATTGCACAGGAGAGGAAGGGGGAAGGTCACACCTCCACTTTCCCCCGTGCGCCTCGTATCCTTCCCCAAGGGCTCAACAACTGGTGGATTTCACCTGCACGCTGCCTATATAGCAGTTTGGGGATTTTCTTCAGGAACATAAGGCCCAAAGATTTTCTTTTCGCAGAACACCCCAAATTAAAATGGCAACCGGGGAAATGCTGGCACGGCGCGGGGTGAGCCGAGCCGCTTGTGCCAGCCGTGCCCCCGGGAAGCGCAGCGCCAATAGCGCGTCAGCCCAGAGCTCCTCCATGCACAGGAGCCAAGTCCGGGGCTGGGGGGAAACGGGCCCACGAGGGTCCCTGCCCCGACACCAGTGCCACAATCTCCGGGGCACGGCCAGGAACCGAGCTAGCGGCGGCTCCTCGGCTATCGGCCCCAAAGTCGAGACCCGCCTGGCCAGAGCCCCCGGCCCGGTCGCGCCAGGGCAGACAGCGGGGCCTCGCCCTCCGCCCGCTGCCACCACCTCCCCTCTTTCCGCCCTCCCTATCAGGCACCGCCTCCTCCTCTCCTCCTCCTCTTCTCCTCCTCTCTTCCTCCTCCTCCTCCTCAGCCTCCTGACAAGGGGACGGGGGTGGCAGCCGCGGCGAGGCAGCAGCGGAGGGGTGGCAAGGTAGGGGACAGCCGGCGAAGCTCCGCCGGTCCGGACTGCTTCTCGTCCTCGTTCTCCTGGCGTGCGGGGCGCTGAGGACCAGCCATGGTGAAGGTGTCGTTCAACTCCGCGTTGGCGCAGAAGGAGGCGGCGAAGAAGGAGGAGGAGAACAGCCAGGTGCTGATCCTGCCGCCGGACGCCAAGGTGAGGGCGGCGGGGGGACCGACCCTCCGGGGCCGGCCCGGCGGTGTCGGGCTCTCCGCTGCGCTGCGCTCGGCGGGGCTGCCCGGGGAAGGGAGCGTGGCCGGGACGCTGCCGGGCTTTGTACGCCCCTTGCCCGCGGCGATGGCCCGCGGGCGGGCCGGGGGAAGCTGCGCGGCCGTGCGCCCCGCCGCCCCATCGCCTCACGCTTCTAAAATGGCTGACAGGGAGCGAGCTTCTCGGCTCCGCTTCTCCCGGCTCTGGCGATCTCTGTTGTGGTTCCATTTTTCTCTTTGCTCGGTCGGGGGTATTTGTCGGCGTTTTGTTTTGGAGGTTTTTTTTGTTAGCCGCGTGGACCGCGGCCACCTCGGCGTTGAGGGCCGGCTGTGCGCCCGCTCCCGCAGCCTCCGGCTGTGCTGGTTTGTGTGGCGAGGGCGGGTCGTGCCTGCGTTCCCCCCGCCGCGATCCCCCCCGGCCGCCCGGCGGGGCCCGGCCGCTGCTGGCGAGCTCCCGGAGCCCGGATGCTCCAGGGCAAGGGAGCGCTCGGAGGGTGAAGCTGGGGATTCGGCCGCGCTTGTGCCGCAGCGTGTTCGCAGAGCCTGGTGCTTGTGTGCCTCGGGGAAGTTCACCTCGGAACTTGGGCTGGCTGAAGTGAAGGAACAAAGAGCTGCCTCCCCGCCGCCCCCAAACAGCACCCAAACTCCAGGCGCTGCTGTCGCCTCCCCTCTTCAAACAGCAACGAAGGAAAAAACACCAGCGGCTTTTAAAGTTTTTGAAGTGCAAAACTGCCTAGAATATAAAGGTTTTTGGTTGCAATTTCTGTGCTCCCGTAATCAAAACCAGTTTTTAATTGGGAGTAGTGTAACTTACTCTAAACTCTTTCAGAAGGGAATGAAAACTTGAAAAATGTCCAGCAGCACATAAACAGTGTCTTGCTGTTTTCATTTGCTTTCACAGTCTCTTGTGCAATCAGGCTCTGAATTACCAGACTGACACTTCAAAATCATAGTGTTTATCAATTTCCTGTAACTTTCTGATGAATTTCTGTGTGAAGTTGTGCCCTAGTGAAGGTTTTGCTGTGATTTTGCTGGGGCCAGGTTCTTCACCTGCAGAACCTGTCATGTCACAGCCGAGGGGAACCAGAAAGGCTCTTCTAGTGACATCTCCCTGATAACAACAAGTGGTTAAATTTCACGCTTCTACTGAGCATACTGCACTTTCAGATAAAACTCTCACAGAGTATTTAAGTGTCTAGAACAGTGTGCCACAACAGACGAGACAGTATTGTTACTCAGATTGCCTGCAGTTATGGGAAATCTATTAGGAGCTCCGTGTTCCTCGAGGAGTGCTATTCTCTACGAAGTAGTGGCTTCCCCTAAGCTGTAGAATTCCTTCCTGACTCCAGGTTTGGTGGTCGGTTTGACACCAAGCACATAAACAAGACACAAGCTACATGTTCCAGAAAATGGGTTTTTCTTATTAGTTTGGAGTCCAGATCTGCCCTGGATGATGTTTGTTTCCAGATAGCCTACCAAATTTGGCTTGTTTTTCTGCCGCTAAACAAACAAAATACATCTGGCTAATTGTACACTGGGGAACAAATCCTCCTGACCCTGTCCAGATACTGATGGAAGCAGTGATTTCCTTTATGTGGAGCTGTAAATTCTAGCAGCTGAGGATGACATACAAAATCTGCCTTGATTTTGCTTTTCTTGTCTAGAAATGAGACTTGTAAACATTTATTAACCCGGTCAAAAGGCAGCCTGATCTCACAGTAGCTAATTCAAAGTTCTTGCACTGCTGTCAGGGGATGAACATGCCTGAACCAAGCTTGAAACACTCCTAAAATAGCTTGCTAGGAGGGGATGCTCAGTATGGATGAAAATTCCAAAAGCAAACGAGTGCTCTTGAGGGATGAGTCTTTGACATTCTCCTTGACACATTTCTATCTTCTGTCTGCAGAACTGCAGACCTGCACCTAACAGTGTGCAAAATCCTCTTGAGTAAGCTTTTTTTGAGCTTTTGTGTTTTAGAGCATCAATAAAAGCAGGTCTGGTACAGTAGCGTTGTCTGTAGTTTTTGCAGAACAGGCTGTGCAATCCATGCAGGATTAACAGTAGTGAAACAAACAGTGCCATGTAGCTCTCGAGGTATTGTGATTCTTCAAGTCTGGGAGCTTATTCTCAGATCTTGGGGAAGGGAGGGGCGGGTGGAAAGGAACTGAGGGCCCTTGTAAAACTTGATACCTTTGAGGTAAGTGCAAGATCCACTCTTTGAACTTTGCCTTCTCGAATACAACTGCATTAGAAACAGATCTTTCCCCACCCCTCCACAACTTGAATTGCCTATGCAGCTCTTTGGAGGAAAGGGGACGAAGTAAACCACATCTGACAAATGCATTATTCATATCACGTAGTTGTTGGAGAACCCTTAGCTTCAAGTGAGATTTGAAGGCAGTGTGGGAATGTATATTGGAAGAAAGAATTCTGGTAGACTGAAAAAGGTCACATCTCCAAAACAGCATATAGGGGACATTTGTTTTCCCTTCTTCTACATTGTTTCAGCAGGAAAATAAATAGATCTGGATCACAGGTGTAAACATGAAAAATATTACTCTACTTTATGAAGCTTTCTTTTATGAACAAAGTACTGGGAGGCATTCTGGACTGAAGTAAAGGGAACGCCCTAAGAAGAGGATCAACAGAATTGTGCTATCACAATTTTATTACAAAAAAAAAAATTATTTGAAAATATTTGAGCTAGAGAAATCAGTAAACTAGTTGAGATTAATGAATAAAGCCAAATACTCTGAAATGTTGAGGAAATAAAAATTCATGGAACAAGCTTTTGGGCTAATTCTTTGACAGTCTCGTTCTGCTGCTTTTCCCAGCATAGTGCCTTTAAGACTGCTACTCTGCCATTGCAGGATTACTCTCAAATACATAATCTTCCAAGGACTCAGCAAAGAGCATTTGCAGCTAAAATATGCTGATGATACAGCATAGAAATACTCTGATCTTGCGAAAATTTGCCCAGTAACCTCTGATGCAGATACTAATCGGAAATTAATCAGGGAAGGTAAGACAGGAAGAGGCAAGAAGAGTAGGGGATGTGTCACAGAAACATCGTCTTAAAAAATAGGTTTTGCAGAAGGCAATGGTCTTATGCTATAAAGTATGTTACTTAAAAAGGAGTCGAAAAATCTAGAGTGCTAATCCTGTCTCTGCATAAATCACTGCTTGGTATTATGGCATGTAGTGAAAGTGTCTCCATAATTACTGTAGGCAGCCATTACAACTCTGTTTCTGTTGTTGTATGCCATAATTCTTGGCCAAAATACAGAATACTGCTAGTGAAGGGTCTTAGGCCACATTTCATTTTCCATTTTGCTCATTGTCTTTACAATAGGGTGTTTTATGACCCAGTTTCCCAACAAACAAACAATGTGTGGTATTTTAACATTTCTCCCTACAATAGATCTTTGGAGAGCCAAAGATGGTTCTGAGCATAGCTGTCTTCAGACATTTTATAAAGGCCATTCAGTAGATTAAACCCTCCCAAAAATCTTTGTGCCCTCAGTGGCTCGGGCTGTTGGTGCCTTCTGCCAGGTTCAGTGGCAACCTTTTGAAACTCTCTTTTTCTTTTTGAGGTGCTCAACACGGTGCATCTTTACCACATCCAGCTTTGTGCACGGAAGCTGTGGATTCTCACATAAGTATTGTGGCTGACCTTTGGGAGAGAGTTCAGTGTGAAAGTGTAAATGTTAAGAATTTTAAAAGCAGCAGCTTTCTGCATTTATTCCTTATAAGAACATTATTACTGTGACCTTTAAAATTAACCTTCTTTTTTTCACTTTAGCTTAATCTTGTCTAAAGCATACTAAAATAGACATTTTTAACACAGAGTGAAGGGATCCACCTAGGAAATACTGTTGAGCAAAAACTAATGAACACTATTTTACTGTGTAGAAAAGCCCTCGGATTTTGTGTAATTTGTGTTAAGTATTTCTGAAATAAAGGTGTTAACTTTGCAGGTTGGTTTTCCCACTTCATGAAATGTCTCTGGAGCTGGGTGGTTTAGGATTGTTTTGTTTGTTTTTAATTTATTTTTTTCTTTCAGGAGTTTCCACATTCCCTATACAGGCTTTCTCCAGCCAAGTTTCTATAGGCCTTTCACCAGATACCATTGGGGAAAGAGCAGTCTTTGCATTTTCCTCTCTTTTCTGTGATGCAATTAGGTCATGAAACCAACCTGCTTCTGCTGTCTGTCAGAGCATTGTGGAGATTAAGACATGATTATATAAAAGAGGACTAGAAGTAAAAATCCTAACAAAGTCAATTCTCTCCCCCTTCTCCCAGATGTTGGTAAAATTTTAATGAAAATCCAGCAAACCATAGATGAAAACCCTCCCGTTTCGGGCACAAAGAGTACCCAGGACTCATTCTGATATTTTATATGACTTAATGTGTACCCAAAAATTAGAGTAAATCGAGTTTTACTGAACAAAATTTATGTAATGAGGGACTTCTTCTAAGAAAATAAACCTTTTGGCTGGTATCTTCCCCTGCATCCTTTTACATTAAGACTTTGTGCTACTGGTTAAGTAGTGCAGCTTCCTGAAAATGAAGTAACTGTGGTCTTGAGACTTTTGGCTCCTAAAAATATTCCTTAAAGGCTGCCAGCAATTGAGACAATACTAAAAAACCAAGATCTCTTAAAGTTTGTGGTGCTCCTCTGCCAATCTCTTGCTATTTTTAAGAGAGTTTAGGGATTTGGAATTACAAAGTTCAAATTTGATCTGGAGGAGCTTGTGTCATCCCCCAGCAATGGGCATGAACCTGTGGGACAGAGGAGTTCTGTCAGTGCTCCATATCTGACTTCCTGTTCTGTCTCTCGTGACTTCCTAACCTGAATAACAAATACAAAGCTTTGGTTGAGAAATACAAGCATTTCCCAGAAGAATGATATTAAATGTTTCAAACAGGATATATTCTGCCAGACCTTTGTGATAACTGCTTCGTCAGTTGTTTGTATCATTCATGTTTTTGGCTGACTGAGCAAGAGCTGATAACTGTACCATACAGCTCATATGAATTCAGTGCAGGGATGACTAGAGACAATGGGAATACTTTCTGCAGTTCTAAATAGTTTCTCTTCAGTTTCCCAGACTTTCACTTGGCTGAGACCCCTTGCCCTAAAAATGTATTTGGAGAACTTTTTTTCCCCTTAATATCATCATATGGAAAAGTCTGTAATTAGATGATGCTTTATATAGTGCAGTATCTAGAAAAACTGCGCTGTAATGTATCTTTACATTAAATGCCAGAAGTACTTCTCTTATGTTCACTCTTGTCTTTCTGTGCTGCAATACTCTTTTTGATAAGCTTCAAGAAACTAGTTTAGATATTATTTTGAAGAATACCACTGAAACAGAGGCTGTTGAAATAAAAGTTCTGTTCACTGGGAAAGATCAAGTTAAATTAGTTAATTTCTGAAGATGTAGATCAAAATGAAATGCTGGGCTTTCCTGTGGAAATCGTTTGAAAGAACGTTTTCTTGGAATCAGCAGTATTTTCAAGGGAAATCGTTTCAACTCATTCCATTATAATGAATATTTAATTCAACATGTGAACATCTATTTCAAGGAAAGTTGAATTTCAAAATATAATGTGTATATGTTTTTCTTCTGTTAAGTATTTTAATGAAATGTTTGCAGTTGCAAATGTAACCTAACAGTTGTGGTTTTATAGACTATTTTCTATTTTAAAATCTATTTTCTTTGTTATTTGTGTAGGTTTTTTCCCTTTTTCTTATCAGCATTTTAGTAAGTGTTGATGCTAATAGTCTTTGGCGGGGTATGTAAGAATGGTAAACACACTTACCTTCGGTAATGTTTTCAGTTAACTGTTCTGCAGTTGTGATTTTGGAATATTTGTCAGCTTTATATGTATTTTCTATCCAGTAGCCAGTAGATACAGGCATCAGATAGCTCTTCATAAAAAAAAAAAACAGTCCTCTCTTTGACTCCCAGGAAATACCTTCAAAAGTAAATAACACATTTTTAAGTCCTAGTAATTTTAAATGTTCTTTATTCTGTACTTCCAAAAACATTATGACATTTTAAAAGCATTTTAAAATGTAACTACAGCTGGGATAAGTAATTATGTATTTTTTTACTTATTGCACAGATTCTTTTTTTTCCCCCCTATTTTTTTCTCTCCATTCTCCCCTTATGCTATGATTGACAAAGGTTAGCATTATCTGCTTTTAGTCTCCTGATCTGTATGAATAATACAACATTCAGTTTTTTACTATTTATGTATTGCTTTTTATCCTCAGTGGAAATTACTTTGAATCTACAGATGAAAAGCATGCTAATTTATAAAATTCAGATATCTGCCCTAATTTTACAGATGTGGTAAACCAAAGGAATGAGATAATTAATGAGATTGAGCTCTGCAATGAAGTCAGAAATGGTTTTGTGGCAGATATCATGTGGCCTAGGTAGGGGTTGGGCCACAATGGACATACAGACAAGCACTATGTCCTTTTTGAGTGATCCATGTGTCATCTACAAGCAAGGGTCCTCTGTCCAACAGCTGTACAAAATTCATCATGACAAAATGCCAAAGTCATGTTTGCCCAACTGTTATTATAGAGATCCTGGCAAAAAATAAATTGGTATTTTGTTTATCCTTTCCATGTAGTGTCAGGGTGTGTGTTTGTGTACACAAATATTTTTCTAAATTTTTCTAAAGTTTATGTATTATTAAGTATGCAATACTTATAATTTCACATATGTATGTTCATAAAAATAAAACCCACAGGCATTTTAAGAGTAGAGTTCCTTGAATGCAAGTCCTTGATTAATTTGTGGTTGTCTTTGTCCTAGGGTTCGGCAAACTCTTGCTTTGATGGCAGCTTTCTGCTCTTTTGTGGGTAGGATGAGATGGTGGAATGACTGCGGAAGAAAGAGTACGCTGGGAAGATCATAACTGGGAGGGGTCAGTGATCTCTGGGGTGGATCTCATAGTTGCTGAATCACTAAGGCCTGTTTATTTATTTATTTTAAAACATCAAGCCTGCACAGAAATCAAAAACCCTTTGATTTACACATTTGAAAATGCAGCAGCCTTTCTATGGTGTGAGGCCAAACACGGCTCTCGGAGGCTGCTGCACAGTGCAGTGAGCTGTATTACATAAGGTTTGCAGTTTTGGGGAGATCTTGGTGGGGTGTTTGAACACTGGCCAGGTCTGTGATCTGGTGCTGTGCACTGGAGTGTTTGCTCCACTTCAGACTTTGAATAGTCTAATTGCACTGAAACGCTTTAGTTTGGTACAACAGTTTTGCCTGGAAAAGGGCGTAATTAAACATCAGCCTTCCGAGGTCAGCTCTCCTATGCTGATATTCAAAACTGCTTCTCATCAATTGCTATTCTGTATTTGCATGTAGAATGGTTTCCACTTAGAGAACTGTGTTTGCTGTACAGGTACAATGCATTCTAATTCACTAATACATGCATTAGCAGAGTGTGTTAAAAAACAGGGTTGCCATTCATAAGAGCCTCCCCAGGCTGCAAAATCTCATGAGTTTCAGAAACAGCAAGGGCCAGGTCCTGTACCTGGAGCAGACTCATCCCAGCCTTCAGGATACACAGGGCACCACCTGGCTGGGAAGCTGCTCTACTCGAAAAAGACCTAGGGCTTCTGTTGACAGTCAGCTGGACACTAGTCACTGGCATCATTGAAGGCTGAGAGCTCTTTGATCCAAAAAAAGACAGCAACAAATTGGTGTGAGTCCAGCAGGGGCCACCACAATAGTCGGAGGCTGGAGGTTATGCCACGTGAGAGGTGGCCAAGGGAGCGGAGCTTGTTCAACTGAGAGATGAAACTGCTGCAGGGGGAACTTCACAGCAGCCTTCCAGTGCCTGGGGAAAACACAATGGTCATAAATTTAAAAAGGACAGCTTCTAACTGATAGAAGCAAAATATTTTTCAGTCTTGAGGAGAACTGAATGCTTCTGAGGAAATTACCCAGAGAAGCTTTGAAGTGTCAGTCTTAGCTGTTTTCAAACCTTGACTGGTCAAGAGCCCTGAGCAACCTAGATAGGCTTCAGAGTCTACCCTCCTTTGAAGCACCACTGCAGACCTCAAAAGTGGGTTTTGTGCTGCTGGATTCCACTTTTGAGAGAAACTGAGACACAGCCTTTGTAACTTGCTTGAGCTGACATACCATCTGTGGCTGAGCTGGGAATAGAGTTATTAAATTCTGAGGCTCAGTGGTGCATATGTGCATGCTAATGAGATCTCTTGGGTGAAAGAGCCAATGCCACTTGGGAAAATAACCTTGAGAGAAATCTAGGTTAAATTCACATAGCATTTCATCATACTGATGTCTGGGAATTGGGCAAGTCATAGGAAAAAAGAAATTTCAGATATAAGAAGTGAGCAGGGTAAGGGAGGTACAGCGATTGGAACAATCAAGGTCAAAGAGATAATTTAGTATTGATCCATTTTAAGTGGAATAGGAACCTTCTGAGTTTTCAAACACTGATCTAATCCAGGATAAAGATGAAAGAAATACTTCATTAAAATTATAGGTTGATTTAGTGTAGTTTTTGCAAGTATGGTAGAATGTAAGTCAGTTGTAAGTCAAAAAATGCAGGTGGGTAAAGAGTTTATTTTGGCAATGTTTAAAAATGAAGCGTTTTTCAAAACTGGACAGTTTTATGAAATGCCATGTTTGGTATGCTGTAACTATAAAGGGTGTGGTGATTTTGTTTTCAGAAAGCAGAATGCATTCTGAAGAATGTCCCATAGGACTTCTTAGGTTTGATGGGTTTTGTTTAAAAAATGAATCCCTCTTGCCAGATATATGTGCAAGCTTTCCACCTGTGGGTTTTGGTCTATGACTTGCAAACTTGCACCAGAACACTTCTTTTTTCTTTAAATATGTGAGAAAAGGTAAGTTTGGAATGCAAAACAAATTTCCATCATTCTCGTTTATGAAAATGTATAGATAAATTCAGCAACATTAATATATTTTCTAAATAAACCTGATTTCCACCCTGAGCATCCAGATATTTAGAGGCAAGACATTTTCCAAATGTTGTAGGTTTTGTTTAAGTTTTCATGGTGGGGAGTGGGGAGAAGGCAGAAGAACCATAAAACTCTGAAGCAAGGGAAGTAAAGGGTGTGTGGAGCTGTATTACTTGTCTAGCACAGACTCAGCACTCCTGGAAGTTTGACTTTTTTTCTCCCTTTAATGAAGCAAGTGGTTGGAGTTATTTGTTAATCCTCACCCTGTATAGTATTAGTGTTACTTAAAAACTGTAGATATGTATCACAGAATGGCTGGCATCGGAGGTCACCTGGGCCAACTCCCTTGCTCTAGCAGGACCACCTGCAGCTGGTTGCTTGGGACCACCTCCAGTCAGCTTCTCAGTATCTCCAAGGATGGAAGACTCCACAACTGCCCTGGGCATGCTGTGCCAGTGTTTGGGGTCTTGCAGGAAAATAAGTGTTTTCCATGTTCAGTAGGAGTACAAGATATATTAAGATCACGTGGTGCTAATATCTGTACAGGAAAAGACACAGGAGGACAGTCCTTGCCCGGAGTGTTTGCAGTGAAAACGCAGACCATGAGGCACAGGAGTGCTGTGCAGGTTGATATGGCAGGCCAAAGTCCAGAGTAGTTCTGTGGCTGCAGCCCAGCTCCTCTTCACCAGAACATGGTGATGACTGGTTTATCTTGGGGCAACGGTGGAGAGAGGAAATGGAGATAAGGTGTGCCCAGTTACTCTGCGTGTGGCAGATACCGGAGAACTCTGCTTTGGGTGGGGAAAGATACAGGGGGCGTAGACATAGGGTAAGTGGCCAGAGAAGGAAGTTGGTAGATTTTTAAACTGGACAGAGAAGAGGAACAATCTGGGGAACATGGTTTGAAAAACACAGTGAAATACAGTGTGTGGTTAGTTGTACACTAGCTGTAGACAGCCTGGGATGAGGATATAGCCAAAAGTGCAGGTGAATCACCTGATAAAAGTCTTTGCCTGGTTTAAAAATACAACTTTCAGGCCATTTAAGTACCCTGTCACTTTCTAGTCCATGTAAGACCAAAGCTAACAATGACTCATCTTAGTGTTACTCCAAAATTTAACAAAAACAGCAATTTGAATAGTTAACAGGCTTTTTCCTTCTTTACCAATCCTCTTTAATTGTTGACTGCCATCAGGTTTTGCAGTCTCTTATCTCAGAAATTAAGGCAGTGTTTAGGTAAATCAGGATTACTCATGTTGGTTGGGAGTTGCTGGATTACTCTTCAGGATATGCTTCTTTTATTGTCCTTCTATCACATGGCTGTGTATGAACTGCTGATTCCTGTCCTTAACATTCACTTGGCAATTGCAATTTTCCTTTACTTCCTGAAGAAAATTTGAACTCTTCATGTTCCAACATGTTTCTGAGTTTTATTTCCTGCTCCCCTACTCTTGCCTGTTTTCCAATTTTTGTTCTCTCTTCACCTCTGTCTCTCCTGATAAATACAGCTGCAGCTACCTTCCTACCCACCAGCATTCATTCCCCTTTTAAGATGATCTTGAACTGGCTGCTTATACTGATGTTTTTATTCTGTTATAGTTACAATGTTTGAACAATGAAATTAGTCATTTGACAGACACCTTATGTTTTAATAAAATTCCCCCATTATTTTGCCAAAGATAGCATTCAACCAATTAAAACAACCTTGGACTTTGAACTTGTAAAGCTCCTGGAATTTAGTTTCTTCTTACTTCTGGATTTGCTAGTGCTGTCTAAAAGATTTTGTATTTACATTACTATTTCAAAGACCATATGCAGATACGAGAAATAGAAGAAGAGGTTAATAGTACCAACTGCCTAATAGATAATTCTAATTGATTAATCTCCTTGGTTACTCAGGTTACATGACTACAGCAAACAACAGCACAACTAAGGTTGTGTTTTCATGTTCTTTAGACAGAGAGCCTGTGGTCAGATGGACAAGTTCCTGTCCATCATGACAGAAGAGCTGGCAGTGCTGGCACTGAAGAGTTGCAATGTTCAGATATCAACTTCATATAAACAGCCATAGCTTGTTTTCCAGACAAGCGAGAAATCTCTGAAGCATCTATTGTATATAGAGTGGTTTTTTCCAACTAGCAAGTTAAAATATGATTGTACTGAAATTTTAAATTTAATTTTATTAGTAAGCATAAAATTGCTGTTTTAGAGGCAGATCAGTATGATCGCCTTCCAGATTCGCAGCATCTGCCAAGTGAGGAGTCTTGCAAAAGCCTGCCTTAATTTCCCATCTGCAACAAGTAATAAATAGAATACCAGGCTTGGAGCAGTCTTCAGGCAGGAATACCATTGAAGGAATGCAGAGCTCTTTCTAAATTAAGTTCATTTTAAATCGACTTTCTTTTGTGAGGATTTTTTACAGATGTCAGATTTACAAGTCAGAGCAGGTGAGCCTGACCAACATAATTCAGTTTATACAACCATTGGTCAGTATTTTATTTAAGGACTTTTTAGCCTCTCTCATTAAAAAACACTTCTAGGGAGTCATCATTAACTTCCCTTCTTCCTGTTCCACTAATTAAAGCTGCAGTTGGTCAATATTTGCCTTCAGGAGACTCAGTTTCCAGTGTTCTGTCCAGCCATGCAGCTAAGTGGCGCACAGAGGACCTTGGAGGAAAACTGTTGTGAACAGCTTCCAGCCTGTTCTACCCACATTAACTGTAAGCTTTTGTAGATGTGTTTGTGTATGTATATTAGATGTTATTCTTACATGCATAATTATGGACATTTTGTGTATTATGCTGTAGACATTTTTAGTAATGTTTGTAATACTCAGTAATGCTCTGCCTCAACTTTCTCTGTGGATCCAAGACTTCATTCCAAAAGATATTTCCCCCTCCCAAAATTATTTTTATTGCTATCATATCTATTTTTAAATTTGGGACATTATCTTTTGCATAGCTGTCCAGCAGTCATATAAGATTCTGGACTTCTCACAGCGTGTTGTCTATCATACCTGGTTTAGATAGATGTGTCCTTACTTTCTGCAAAGGAACAAGGTCTGATAATCTTTTCGCTCATTTTAATACGAACTAGACATATGCCTTGTAAGATTATAGACTGCTTTACTTTTATAATGTTAAAGCAATTATATTCCACTATGTACAAAAAGCCACAAGGGGAAAATCTAAGTAATTATCAAGTCTAATTATACACATTTGTGGCTCAGTATTGGAGCTTCTTAGAATACATCTGTGATATTACCCCAAACATGAAATTGGCCATTCTAAAATTCAGAGTTTATTAAAAACAACAACAACAAAAAAGGGTAGAATTAAAACTAAACTGAAAAGAGCAAGAGAATATATAGCCACTAGCCGTTAATAACTGCTAGTGTTTGCAGGTTTATGGAGTTATTAACTTTTTTTAAAATTTACTGCAGAAGAGTTAATGCTAATTGTTACTGTGAAGATCTTGTGAAGATCTCTCTGTAATTGAGAGATGTTCTGGTAGATAGTTCTTGGTATCATGTGCCCATCTCAGGAGTGGTTTCAGTAAGAAGGCAGAGAGCAGCTTTACATTCATTGCTGTGGTCACCAGTGAAGGGACCTGTTCTGCAGTCATCTTGTCACTTCTTTTTGAGAAGACTCTAGATTTGAATCTAGTCTCAAATAATAGAGAATTTAATACTTGTTTTCTATCTGAAAGGAAAATTGTTACTGCAGAGCTTGAAATTATCAGGTTGGGAAGTTCTGAACCATTTAATTTCAACACTGTAGGATTTAGCATACAAGTGGCAGAGAGATGCTTCTGTTTCTTGTCTTATCCATGGGAAATAGGCTAATCAAATGTTTTCCAATTATAACAATCAGCTCGTCAAGGGAAACAAGCCAGTTTTGGGCCTGCATCCAGTTCCTCCTAAGGCATTTCGCATCAGAGATGAATTTTGTGGCATCATCTTAAGGCTGAGGATTCACAAGGGAGTTGAAGGTACATGGGACAGGGATGAAGCAGAAGAGAGGAAAGAAAGGACAGTAATGATTATTTATTACTGCTTGCAGAGGTAGAGAGGTGTATTTTTAGAGGTCAGTCTTCACCTCAAGTACATGATGCTTTCTTTTGTGAGGTGGAAAGCTGGCCTAGAGAAAAATTAGTCATTGAGGCTGCCGTCTCATGTTGTGCTCTGGCTTCAGAAGTCAGCGCTGCTGCCGGGGAACAAAGTGCAGTTGTAACCATGTGGGGAGAAGCGCTAATTCAGCACTGTCCCTCTTAGTGGGGATCTGCTTTCACTTAATGGGTTTGTTTTTTTTCAGAACATGAGTCACCTGGAAGGAGGGTGAGCATCCATTGCACTTTCTTCTCTTGCAGCGCAGAGGGTCAGATTTATATAGCAAGGGACAAATTATTCTTTTGGGTCAATACAGCCCAAACTAAGCTGTCATGGCAACAATACAAAAGCTTAGAGAGCTTAGCCATAGGTCAGCTACATATATAATTTGGCTTTGGTACATTATTTATGTTTTAATTTAAGCTGGTTTTAAACTGCATGATAATACACTTAGTTTTCAGGCTGGGAAGTCAATTCTTTATTCTCTTTCAACAGCATAAAATCTTACCAGTGTTGTCAGTTTCAGATTCTGCCTGTGCTAAGGTGCTGTGCTTTAATTCATTCTCCTAAGCAGGAGCCTAAACTGGGCTTGAACTCTTGCTCTAAATTTGGTGGGCTGTTTTTGGTAGGCTGGGGACAAATCTATGGTAGGCAACTACAAATACAAAACAGCTTGACGTGCCACCACAAGGAACAGCTTGAGAAATGATAATGATGGCCTTTTCCAGGTGGTAAAAGATAAAAGAGTTATAGTAAACCTGTTGTTTACATCTCTCATCTCATATATCAAAGCAAAATTATTTAAGGTGGAATACTAATAAACTTGTCCTTCAGGTTCCTCCTAGCATCGTAAAAATGTAAAAGTTATTTTTTCTGGGTTTTTTTGTGGCTT
>PYHW01010739.1:1523932-1548730 GCA_013186435.1 Turdus rufiventris
CAGGGTTTGGAGTTTGTTTCTTTGTAGTACTGTATTTCTATTTTAATTTCCCTAGTAAAGAACTGTTATTCCTAATTCCTATATTTTTTGCCTGAAAGCCCCTTGATTTCAAAATTCTAATCATTTGGAAGGAGGGGGTTTACATTCTCCATTTCAAAGANAAGCTCCTGCCTTTCTCAGCAGACACCTGTCCTCCTAAACCAGCAACTTTTTGTTCTTTGTCCATATATAAGCCACACTTCGGGTTCGGACCAAAATTTTAGTCAAAATGGTGCGGCTTATAATCGTGAAATTACTGTAAAGTTGTTGCAGCCAGTGAACATGATCGATGTAATCTGGGTTTGCAAAGCACAGTAAAAGCTCCAAGGCTTCTCTCCTCCAGCTAAAGTCTTGCAGCTTTAGTAAAGAGGCACAGGGCAAGTTTTGGCATGAAGAAAATCCTTTGGGCCTGCAAGACTGAAAATGCAAGAGTTTGGTTACTTGATGCCTGTCAGGGTGCATATGTGAGTTTGTTCATATGGGTTGGGTGGGAGGATGGAGATCTGACACATCAGTGTTAGCAAAAGTTTGTGGTTTAGAGCCATCAGCAGAGCTGCACTCTCACCGACTCTGCTTGTTCCAGTGGGACGAGGAGATTTTATCACTATGGAGGAAGCAACATAGAAGAGCCTATAGCACTGTTGTCACACCAGGAGTTTTTCTGGAATGCTGTACACAGATGTTTTCACCTAATTAGGGTATTTCACTGCCATGGATTAGTAAAGAATGTCTTTCTCTTAGACCCACTCGTAGCAAAAAGTAACAAGATCACGGGTTGGTTTAGTTCAGAGAAATGCCTATGCTCACTCACTACAGGCTATGGTTGCTAATTTTCAATTGGTTTTCAGGTTTTTGGTTAAGATTAGTTTGATTCCTAAGAACTTCTTCCAGGAGAGTGCATTCTGCTACTTGTGGGCATAGGAAATCTTGGAAGTGGGGGCATGGGAAACATCCTTGCTGAGGAGATGGCCAGCAGTAGGACAGGGTGTTGCTTGTGCCAGGATGCACTTTCTCATAGGGTGAGGAAGCAGAACCTGGGACCGGGAAGGACAGGAAGGGAGGAATTGCTGCAGGGTCCTTAATGTGGCTGCGTAATTGCAAGCAACAAGAGGGCTGTGGTTTGCTTGCTGATCTTTATTTCATTACCAGGTGGCAGTACCAGCTGAAATGAACTGCCCTGGAGAGGGGATGCAGGATGCCCTCCCCACACCCTCCTGGGGAAGAACGTACCCAGGATTTGAAGGGCTTTGCCAGCTGAGGACACAGGGTGGTACCTGTATGACAAAGCACAGGGTGTGATGCAGCTGTGCATGCAAGGGCATGATTTATACTGATACCCAGAAACCTTTGTAAGCAAGGAAAGCCATACCAGGAATGATCATTTTTGTCTGATGTAATTGCAGTGTCACTAGGGCTTAATCTGATAAATTGCATCAGTCAGGGATTTTATTTTTCAGTACCCTGGTTCTCAGCACTGATGCAAATCTGTTAAAACACACAGCTCTGACAGCCATTCTTACAGAGATCAAGAAATGTGGAAGGTCCGTATAAGTAGTTATGATTCTTCTATAAATAGATAAATACAACTGTGTAAAAAGAGAAAAAAGTGACACTCAAGTCTAAAAGCTTTGATCAATGCAAAACCTCTGTGATGTCCAAGCAAAATAACTAGAAGTATCTGTGAAGGACTGAGGTTTTGCACATAGGGATCATTTACATGTGGCCATTTCCCCACCCAGTAACAACAGTGGTGTCCTTTCAGAGCCCACTGGCAAGTTGGTTAAATGCTTTATTTATTAGTAGAGACCCCTGTCTTAAACTCATCACTGCAGTCCTGTGAGTCCAGCAGTGCCCTGTGTAGTGCTCTGAGAAGAGCAAGCCACATGCGCATAACTGTGGAGGGAAAAATATTCTTTTTATTAATAATGTCAGTGTATAGCGAGAGACTTTGAGCTGTTAGAAGTAGCAACATCTGACAAATACCTCTCATCTTAAAGAGAAATGGGTAGATGTTTATTATGGTCCCTATGGATTTTACATCCCTGTAGAAATACTAACTTACAGAAATTTTTTATTCTTCATATCTGTGTATTTGTGTAGGAAACAATGACACAGAGGTCAGGCTCACCCCATCACCCCAGTAAACCCGTTCCAGCTTCAAAGGCAGAGCTGATGCCAACACATTCACAGCGAGGTGATACTGGGGAGTGCAAAGGGCCTGTTCAAGCCATGGCCTGAGTGTCCCTGAGGCTCTCCTACAGCGAGACTTTTCACTTGGGTCTGTGTGCTGCACCAGGTGCTTCTCCAGCAAGGCTCTTCTTAAGGCCTGGGGAGTGTAGGGCAGCAGCTGGTGAAGAGTTGGCCTGCAGGTCTGTCACCTCCTTGCTCCTGTTAGCACTTGTGCTGGGGCTTGAGAAGGACAGCTGGGCTCCAGGTGACACTGACGGCAGAGGGCTGGCAGCTGCTGCACCGTGCAAGGAATGTGAATGCACAGAAAAGGCTGGCCAGGAGAGGCTATGTCCCCTCCCTGGGTAACTCTGCCTGTTACATGCAGGAAAATGGGTGTGATACATGCAGACATCTTTATAATCCTTGAGATTTGCAGCCTATGGGCTTTATTCAAGCAGAAATTCTGCCAATATTTAGGATTTGGACTAATATCCAGAAGCTCTCAATTTTGTGGGTTTTTAAATGCATAGGTTTTGGTCATGCAGCTTCAGAAAACTGATTTTACTATAATTGAAATCATGGCTTTTATTCCCACTGGCAATTACCATGAAACTACAGCAACAGTTTTGAGTGAAAAAATTAAGATAATAAAATTACCTAAGGTTGTGTAGCAGCTGGAAACAATGAGTCAAGACTGCCTTAACGGGAAAATGTTTCACATATGTCCATGACCTACACTCTGAAAGCAGTTGTAGCAAGATGTTTAGAATAAACATTTTGTCAGGTCAGATGCAAAAATTATCATTAATACTTTATTTGACTTTGCAGTGTTTCCTTTGCTTCTTTTTTTTTCCCCAGTAGGAGCTGATTTTTTTCTTTCCTTTGTAATTTTATTGAAAAGTCTAAAGGCTTCATTTAGAAGATGTTAAAATTCAGGATTAAAACATTCAAATCAGTACATCTTAAAAGGAGAAAGGTAAAAAAGTGCAGCAACTTAAATATGGTTTTACACAAGGATATGCCTTTCTTTGGAAGTAAATACATGTTAACTTTTCTTATTGCAGTTTATTTGTAGTTACTATATCCAAGGCTTTAGGATGGATTATTAAGTTATTGTTGCTTGATTCATCTACTGCCTCCCTTTGTCTCCCTCCAGCTGTAAATTGAAGCATTCTGAGATTATATTTTGGTTTTACCTGTTTATGGAGGGGAGCCCTAAGAGCCTTGCTTGATTAAAAAGTGCATAAAATTTGACTCGAGAAGGTGCTTGGTGCACTAACAATTAAAAAAAATTAGTATTTACACTGAGACTGGTTTGTGTTTAAAAGGAGCAGTGCACAGAGGGCCATGAGACAAATTCTTTGCCTGCCATCTGGCTGATGCAGGGCCTGGCTCTAACAGCATGTCAAAGCAGCTGGGAGGGAAGCCACCCAGGAGGGTGTGTTTCCTTCTTGCTGACAGCTGGCATGTTCTCCACTGGCTGTGACCAAATTTTCTGAGATGCTTTGCTCTCATTTTAAATTCTTTTGTGCTCTTAAAGCCAGTTGTGAGGAGAAGGAGATGAACTCAGCTGTGGTTTATGGGTTCAGCTTACTTTTCCAAGCTGGTCTCTACTTGTCTGTGGCTCAATGGTCGATGACAGACAGAACTAAACCCCAAACTTTCCACAGCATCTGGTACCATCTGAATACAAAAGGTATTTAAACGTGCTTAGAAGCAGGCTAAGGTTACTGCCACAGTTTTACTGGAATCATAATAAGGAGTGTCCAAAAGCCACTACAGTCTACAACTCAAACTTTTAATTTGGAGTGTATGTAGTTTTATTTGTTCTGTATTCACTTTTCTCTAATTGGTATAATTCTAATTATAAAGCAGAAAGCCAGACACTGTTCTCCTGTTTTAAGTTAATGAATACAAAGGAAAAGCCTGAACAAAGTACTAGAATGTATGAATGTAAAAATATGAGTGAATTTTAACTGTATAACATATTAATGCTCATGCTGATTTTTGTTTGGGTTTTTCTTAAATCCAGAATTTTGACATCAGTCTCACTAAAAGTATTTGCTTTACAGGCAAATGACAGGTATGTGCAGGTAGTAAGAATCCTTACATACAAATATTTTTCCTTTTCTAAGAAGTTGTCATCATGTAAGTCTGAAAATAAATGTGCTTGTTTGGAGCAGAGATTGGCCTTCTAAATATGAGTATGCAATTGCAAACAACAAAGCTGATTTTTAAGATCTTTGAATCAGGGCACTGGTAATTTGAATCTCATTGACTTAAAATCCAGGAGATGCCCACAGCCTGAACTTCTTATATTGTGTAATTTTACTGCACATTGTTAAAAGTAACATTTCAGTTAGGACTTGGATGAATGTCAAATTGAGAGGCCACAGAATCATTGAATCATTTAGGTTGGAAAAGACCTCTGAAATCATCGAGTCCAACCTTTGACTGGTCACCCACCGCCTTGTCAACCACACCGTGACACCAAATGCTATCGTGTCTTGTTGTTTCTTGATCACCTCCTGGGATGGTAACTTCACTGTTGCCCATATGGGGCAGCCCATTCCAATGTTGAACAACCCTTTCCATTACAAAATTCCTCTTGATGCCCAACCTAAACCTCCCCTGGTGCATGTCCACTTGTTACCTGGGAGAAGACGCCAACCCTCACCGCACTACAGCTTTTCTCTGTAGGCAGCAGTGTCTCCCAAGCCTCCTTTTCCCAGGTTAAACACCCCCAGCTCCCTCAGCTAATCCTCACAGGACTTGTGCTCCAGACCCTTCCCCAGCTCCACTGCCCCCGCCTTTGGACTTTCTTGTGAGGAGCTGGCTGTAACTCCACCAGTGCTGAGTACAAGGGGACAGTCCTTGCCCTGGGCCCGCTGTCCACACTGTTGCTGATACAGGCCAGGATGGCATTGGCCTTCTCGGCCACCTGGGCACACTCTGCCTCATGTGTGCTCTGGTTCAGACACTGCTGACCAGCACCCCCAGCTCCTTTTCCCCTGAGGCACCTTCCAGCCTGTAGCGCTGCCTGGGGTTGTTGTGGACAAAGTGCAGGACCCGGCACTGGGTCTTGTTGAACCAAAGTCCTAAAGGATCTGCAACTCCTGCTCTGCCCAGTTATCCTGCGTACTTATCCGCACGTCTGCGTTTCTTCCCATCTCGGGGAAAACATGTATCGGCTGCCGGGACTTGCTGAGTACCTGGGCTGTCAGACACTGCAGCGCTGCCGCCCGTGTCGCGGCCGAGGGGCCCGGTCGGCTCGGTGAGGCCGGGCCGCGCTGCCGCCTCAGCCGCTGGGTCCCGCCCCGCGCCCGGGGCCGCGGGCGGGGCGGGGCGCGGCCGCCGGCGCGGAAGTGACGGAAGGTGGCGGTGACGCCGTTTTCCCGCGGTTCGGGCGGCGGGCGGGGGCCGGCGGCCCCTGGTCAGTGCCGCCGCGGCGGGCGCTCCCGGCAGCCGCTCCTGCCATGCCGCCCAAACCCCCGCGCAGGGCGGGCTCCGCCAGGACACAGCGGCCCAGCCCCGAGGGCGGCTCCGCGCCGCCCGCCGCCCCCCGGTAAGCGCCGCCCGGCCGGGAGCGGGCTGGGGGCGGGCGGGCCGCTCTCGGAGAGAGCTCTCGGAGCCCGGGGGTCCGGGCTGCGGGGCGGTGTCACCCCGGGGCGGCTCCCGCAGCGGGTGGCGTGGGTTCCGTGGTCGCCCCGCGGTCCGATGTGTGATGCTTTCCTAGGCTCGAGGTCGGCGAAGCGGACTTCGTCGTGCTCTGTGATGCGCTGAAGCTGTCGGAGAGCGTGAGGGAGAAAGCGTGGAAGACGTACGAGAGCCTGTCGGCAGCGGATGGAGCTCTGGTGAGAAGCCGATGCTCGTAGCATCCATCGCTCGGCAGTAGTGCCTGTCTGTCTGTCTGTCTGTGCCCAGCTCGGATCTGAGCCGTAACTTCCAGGGTCCCACAGCCAAAGCTCACACAGTGCGACTTAGCTTTTTCCAAGTGAAGGCAGACTGAAGTGGGGTGTGTTCACGTCTGTGTAAACTCGCTTCTGTAGATTGCCCTGTTTTTGTTAATATTTTGTAACAAAGGTACGTGCTCAGGAGTCCTTTTAGAGTGCTAACAAGTGGCAGTAGAAAATACCACCATGCAATCAGCTAGTTCGTCGAACTGCAAGTTATTTCAAATATGTTTTAGTCAGTTTTTTACATGTAGTCTTGTGTGTTTCTGTGTATTTTTCCCTCCCTGCATCCTTTATGAGGCTACAGAAAGGGTATGGAGATGACTATTGCAGAAACAGGAACTTTTTTTTCCTATTGCATAATGTTAACCTGTGCTTACCATTGAGGCATTTCCGTTCAAAGTTAGTCACTGGGCATGTGTAAACAGATTAATAAAATGTTAGGCCCTTTCTTGATTTTTGCTTTTCCTTCTCTTCAGTGTGGCTGCTGTGTGAACAAGCTGTCTCAGAGAACAGCTATAATACAGCTAAATCATGGCAGAAGCTTTGTTAAGAGTCCAGATGTGGTTTTATAATACCTGGTTGGGGCATTATTCCCACTGTGTGGACTTGCATTGATGTACGTGTTCTGACTTCAGCTTACCCTTCTGCAACTTGAGCTGACCTGCCACAGCTATGCTGTCACTACTAATAGTTTGTTATTCCTAAACTACAGTGTGGATATATCAGGTCTTGATGCATTCACATCACAGAGTAATCATAGCATGGAAGGGAGACCGAGCTCTTTCAGTAACAGATACAATTTCTGGTCATGAATGTTCATGCGAAGCGTTTACCTAAAAGCATAGTCAGCTTCCCTTATAAGAATTAAAACAAGGAGTAGTCCCTTGACTGAAACAAAAACAAGGCAGGTTTCAGTATAATTCCTGTAAATTTAACTTACAGGTAAAGTTTTGTTTTCACTGATCATTACTTGGCAGTGGTTCAGATAAAATACATGGTGTTTGAAGCCTTTCAGCATGTGACAATTACTTCCTTTACCTATTCAGAACCAGACCTTCATTACAATGTATAGCTAATTGTTTTGCGCTTAGAACTGATTGCTGAGAGTCTTTCAATGTACAGAGAAAAAAAAAAATCTACATTATATCGTGTTTCAATCCAAGGCCTTTTCCTCAGATTTACAGATATATCTGCAGGGTGTTGAAATGAGTAAACTGTCTAGTGTGTGCCTCCATGGGGACCTGGAAGGCACAGGATTTGCTACTTCTAGTTGAGAGCAGGCTTCATCTGACTCTGAAGTCAAGCAAATTAACAGCCTGGCTAATTGCTGCTTCTTTTCCCAAGTCAAGCTGTTATGGTGAGCCTGGCTTCTCAGGAAGACTCTAGTTCAGGCTGCAGGGATTCAGGAGGAGGCTGCTCTTTCCTTCCCTCTGGTAAAAGTATTATGTTGGAAGGGCTGTCTCCAGGTTTGTCCTGCAAGCACCAGCTGCGTGTGTTCTAATCAGTGAGGTTCAGTAGTAACCTGTTCAATTCTGAACTGGAGCAGAAGCTCCAGTAGCAGTGTAGCAGCTTTCTGTTCTCAAGCAAAAAGTTAAACAGGCACCAGTTCAGATATACTTACCAGAATACTTCTGTTTGGAAATGTAGCTTTTTTGACTTGAGGAAGCTTAAATCATAAGGCCACTGATGGAAATAGAGGCAGCATCTAAGAATCCCTCTCTTAAGCCATTTACAAAGTACAAAGACCTGAAAACTTGCCTTTCGTGGCTCGCTGGCCTTGTTTTTTGTGGTTGATATTAGAATTGTGCCTGCCAAATCTCTGATGTGAAGGGCACTTGTAGTGGTGACTGGGAAGCAGCAGTAGCCCAGACCTTTGGTACTGTGGCAATTGGCAGATACTCAGGGTGCAGATGTGGGTTTGGATGTTGTCTGAATATCTGCTGTATCCTTGCTCAGTGAATATTTAGTGACTTGAAATGAAGTTTGAGTTGCTTAGGGTGCATGTGCAGAGACTCAGCAAACCAGGTACATGTGGCTTAAAAGTATAAAGCAATTATTTTTGGCAGGCGTATACACAAAAACAAAAGCTAGAATATAGTGACCTACCAGCCTAAATGTGCCTGTGCTTAAATGTGAGACGTTTTACTGGCCAGGAAGGCATCAGCCAGGAGGAGAGAATTTGTTATCTGCTACTCCCTGGAATCAATGCCAATGCCTGCTGGAGCCATTGCTTTTTTTCCTTCAGGATATCACACCTTTTCACACTGGTATTTTTTCTTTTGAGCATTTGAGCTACTAGTGATGATACTGTGAAATTTCAGCTTTCTTATCTTGCACTTTCTTT
Source organism: Turdus rufiventris (assembly GCA_013186435.1). Lineage (NCBI taxonomy): Eukaryota > Metazoa > Chordata > Aves > Passeriformes > Turdidae > Turdus > Turdus rufiventris. Next base: position 1,532,441 of record PYHW01010739.1, read on the forward strand.
CCGTGCACTGTAGCTTTCCTTGCAGTGCTCTCCAGTTATCTGTTTCCGCAGCGTGTGAGTCAAGGATATACAGCTGCACCCTATTGCAGCTGGGTTGTGAGTCCTTGAAATAGCTGAACCTCTTTGAGAGGTGTAGAGGAGGAGAAAGATGGTAACACAACTTTTCTGGAAAATGTGGCTGACCTGTAGTTGTAAAAACTAGATCTGTAGAGAGGACTTGTTCAAAAGCAGCTGTCAAATATGGTGGTGTTTTCCTTCGTGGTGGGAGAGCATTAAAGCTTTCCTCTGTGGCAGTCAAGTTTAATGACATTCTTCTACAATAAAATAACTCAAAATCTCTTAGAACCCCAAATGCTGAATCAGCATTCTTGGTGTGTGGGAGGAAAGTGTCTGATGTGTAATCAGAAAGATGTTTCTTTTAAAATTCTTTTGGTATCTGATGAACTCCCGTACAAGCTTATTGTGAACATGGAAGTGTTTATCTAAACAAGAGTTTTTCATTGGTGTCATACAAATAGTTTTGTTCACTCTATCATTTCTTTATCAAACCAAGCTACCTAGATAAACAGAATCTTTTAGAGTTGTAGTTTTTACAGTCTTAGTTTCAAAACTTTTACGTACTGATTTTTGTTGTCTTAACATTGGCTCTGATCCTTGCTTCTCTTGTACTCTTAATTTCTTGTAACTCTACTGAAATCTATATTATGAACCAGTAGTGCTTGTGAATTCTAGATTTGAATGAATAGATTTAGTGGAATTAGTAATGTACTTTGGTGAGCTGTATGGGATTGTTGGTGTAAGGGATATTAGAAGTAGTCCAGGAAGCCATACTAATAGTGCTATGAAAAAGCTCAGGGCGTTTTTTATGTTCTGCTACTCTACTGTTTGTTTTTGTAGAGAACAACAAAATGAAGTCTGGAGTAGAATATGGGGTGATGTAAGCAGGAAAAAAAGCTTGAGCTGAATTGTTGCTGGATATATTGGAAAGAACCTGTGTGAGGAACAGATTATACGGTGACTAAATTGGAACCAAACTTCTCCAAAGAAAATTGAAGTGGTTTAGGAAATTGATAGAATTTGGAGTCTGCCAAGGATCTTAAAGCATGGGGTCTGGTATGCTTGGAGCTCATCGTCTTAGTTGGCTGTGATATGTGGTGCGTGGGTAGGAGCTCTATTTTTTTGTCGGCTGTTCATAGCATTGTTTGGGAAATGTGGCTCACTGTTCTCCTGCTGCAGCTCAGCTGTTCAGACTCAGGAATTCCTGAGCTGTTTTTATCAAGTATTTGTCTAACCCGCTCTTAAAAATTGTCATGGTGAAAGATTCGCAGTCTGCATACTTAGGTCTTTCTAGTTTAGCTTTATTTGCCCATGTATTTTCCCCCCCAAGTAGTGTACTAATTTGTCTCTGTTATAATTCAAGCCAGTGGCATAAAATTCTGTACCAGCCAATTCTGTGTCCCATGAGAAATGTATTATTGCTGCCTTTTCCCTCAGAAAGTTTCTAACATATGAAGACATTTTAGGCATCTTTTCTTGTCTCTAATTACTTATCTTACGTCCTGAAATTCTCCCCCACTGGTGACTTACACTGGTACACAAGATGCTGCCGAGAATTTGGTTTGTGCAGGAGTTGAACTGCTTTCTTAGTGAAAAAAATGTACAAGATAAACTGTAGCTTAAGTTGAGGAATGAAATAAAGATGACTTAAATATGGAAGGTTGGTCTGTGTAGACCAAAGAGTTCATGTTCAGCAGGCTGACTGTCCCCAGTCCATAAAATTTCACATTTAAATTAAATCAATTTCTTTTGGTTGTGGTTTCTTATTAAAAAGAGAATATTTTAATTGGCAAGCCACCTCATCCTCAGGTTAAAAGACAGAGAGGCCTCTTGCTTCTGGCAAAAGCACAAAACACATATGTGCTAATAAAGTGTTTTCTGTCTAGACTTTGTCTCTAATTTGTAGAACCAGAGCTGAACTGAACCTGAATCCATTGAAGATTTGGATGGATGAGCAAAATGGCAGATATTTTAGGATCCTCTGTTATTAAAAAAAAGAAGAGCTACTGAAAGTCCCAAAACAAACAAATTATCACCATGGCCTCTTGCTGATGATACTCAGTATCTTAGCAGCAGATGCATTGCTTGTATGTACCCTTGCACAGTTTCTTTTTTTACTCATCTTCTGCCCATCCTGGGGAGAGATTGATGACCTCTGCAGTCTTGATACATGCAAAAGTAAAATGGGAACTTTGTATATCAGATGAACAATTTTAACTACTTCAGTTCTTTCCATTGACTTACTTACTTTCAGCTAGTATTATATTTGAATTTTATCTCATCTGTTGAACTAATAATAATCTTCCATCACAGACAGTGTTCAATAGAATATCTAAAACTGGTATTGCTGAAAAACTGAGGATCTGTCTTTACACAGAACTTCTTATATGTAGACAGGGGTTATAATGGTCACAGATTTTTTTTTCCCCTGGGATATCTTTCCTGCAGGTTTTTATTCTGAACAGTTTTCTATTGTGAAAGCTTCTTGAGTCTATTCTTCCACCGTCTGTAATCATAAACATGTGAAGTCAGAATGGTTTGGATTGGAAAGAAACTTTAAAGGTCATTTTAGTCCAACCCCTCTTCCACTAAACCATATTGCTCAGGGTCCCATCCACCTTGGCCTTGAACACTTCCAGGGAAGGGGCATCCACAGCATCTCTGGTCAGCCTGTGCTGGTGTCTCACCACCCTCATAATAAAGAATTTCTTCCTAATACCTGATCAAAACCTGCTCTCTTTCAGTTTGAAGCCATTCCCCCTTGTCCTATCACTACATGTCCTTGTAAAAAGTCCCTCTCCAGCTCTCTTATAGCTCCCTTTAGGTACTGGAAGATGCTGTAAAATCTCTCTGAAGCCTCCTTTTCTCCAGGCTGAACAATCCCAACTCTTTCCAGCCCCCATATCATCTCTGTAGCCTCCTTTGGACTCTCTCTAACAAATGTCTTGTACCATCAAGCTAGTTCTCTATATTGATTGGAATGTAGTAACTGAGATTTTATTTTAGTAAGCCAAGTTCCGCATCTTCCTCTTCAAAAATCAGGTGCTTGGTATTTATAGTGAGACATCCTATATCCTATTTGATTCAGATATCCATCTGTGTTTGCATGTTTCTCATGCACATTTCCCTTGACCTTCTTTTACACAGCATCATTTGAAGTTTCTATTTGAGGATCACTTTTGTAGGCTGTTATCAAAATTGTTATCAGTGTTGGCAGAAGAGTAAACATCTAACTGCATACTAGAGCTGAGACTTCCTGTGACCATCTCTTCCTCAGGACTGGTTTAGCACTGGAGAGCCTCTGGAGGCAGAGAACAGAAATTATTTCTCTTTACTACCTTTAACACCTTTCAGCTACATCTAGAAAGAAGAGATGCAAGAATCCCATTTTACAATAGTTAAGTGTTGGATGAGCATTTTAAGCCAATGACTCCTCCCAAGTTGATTTCATTCGATTGAAATAAACTAGTCATCTGGTAAAAACCAAATCTAATAAAATTAATGGTAAGTCCAGAATGAGAAATATTTTGAAAGATTTTTGTAAGAATTTTAGATCTTTTCCTACAGAAAACTATATTGATTCAATAGAACTGATCTAAGTTGCCCAAGGTTATAGCGTTGGTTCCTTGGAATCCTAAATAAAAGATGATAGAAAGAGAAATCTCTGTAGACTACTTGGTCTTAAATAATCTTAGGGCTGGTGATTGGCAGGTAGGCTTTGCTTCATGATGAGTTGAATTAAGGTCACTGGAAGCCATCTTACTGAAACTAAAGGACAGCCAAAGGCAGATGTTGAGCTGTTGTCCTGCCCATTTTCTGTAGTGATGCTGTATCAACAAAGATCTTGAGTCAGAACTCGTGAAGAAGAAAACCCTCAGAATTTAATTCCTGGCTATGAATTTGTCTTCATTTCATTCCCGTGCATTCAAGTCCATCTGAGATGAATCATCTGCTTTGGCTGTAAACAAAGGAATGATGCTGCTGTGCTTTTTGTTTAGCAAGCAACTTCAACTCATTTGTATAGGAAAGAAGTGAATTTGGGGAGGGAAGAGGTATGAAGAAGGGAGTACTTATGAGTGTGACTTGCCAGGAAGACATTTTCTCCCCTTCTCTTACCCCATGATGTTTATATTTGTCCTGGTTTCAGCTGGAATAAAGCTGATTTTGTTCCCAGTAGCTGGTATAGTACTGTGTTTTGGATTTAGTATAAGAGTGTTGACAATGCTGGTGTTTTAGTTGTTGCCAAGTAGTACTTGCCATAAGTCAAGGACTTTTCAGGTTCCCATGCTCTGCCAGTGGGCGGATCTGGAGGGAGCGTGGCTAGGACAGGCATCTGAACTGGCCACAGGGGTATTCCATACCACAGAACATCCTGCCCACTGTATAAATTGCTGGAGTTTTGCTGGGAGTTGCTGATTGCTGCTTAGGCATGGCCTGTGCATTGTTCAGTGTGTGGTGAGCAAATGTATTGAGCATCACTTGTTTCTATTGGGTTTTTATGCCTCTCCCTATCTTTCATTTCCATTGCAGTTATTATTAATGTTGTTGTTGTTATTGCTACATTTTATTTTGTTCCAGTTATTAAACTGTTGTTTCCTCAAGCAGTGATGATTGGTTTCTGACACTCCTCCTCATAGCAGGGATGGGAAGTGAGCAAGCAGCTGTGTGGTACTTAGTTGCTAGCTGGGATTAAACCATGAAAATATGTATGGATTAAAATCACTGAAATCTTCATGCATTGCCATGGCAGATGCCTTTATCTTCTGAGAAAACTGCAGTTTACCTGTGTCTGGTTGTTTTAACCAGCTGAGGGGATAGTCCCAGTCTGGTATTCTTTCATGTTTTCCTCTCCTTCTTCTCTCAGCTATGTTTTAAGGTAGTCATACTCAGGTGCTGCTCACCTTTTCTTTGCTACTAGGTAAAAAACCCAACTCATAATCTATTTATCTTGGGTTGTGTGTAATTTTTCTTGCTAGACCAGCAGTCATCCAACATCTTGTGTTGAGGAGAAGGTGTCCAAAGCATCCTGTACCATCAGTGATGGGTGTGGGAGTAGCTCTAATACTGGAGTTTAGCTTACTCTAATGGTTGGAATCTCATGGATTGCTAGGCTGCCTCTGAGACTGCCTTCTTGTGTAATGGTATAAACAAATGAGTTGTTGCCCCCAGCCGTACTGGACAAGGAGTCTAAAGGTCGTTCTTGCGAAACCAGACTTCACTCCTGTCGCATAAACCATTGCTATGGCTTTCTTGCATTCATCCTGCCAGACCTGAGCTAGGCTGCCCGGGAAAGCTAGGCTTGTTTGGGTAGGCAACAAACCAGGAACAATTTCACCACTTGGTAGCACTCAGTGCTCCTGCCCTACAAGGTGTTGTATTTACAGGACAACATCGTGGTCTCAGTTTGCAGGAGCATGGAGTGAAAGGAACTTCTTTATTAAACAAGGTCAGCTGACTGCAGGGTCAGGGGTGTGCTCAGCCATCTTTCTTGGTAGTTCACTAGTTAGCATTAACCTTCACGATTTTTTATATCCCCATATGTATTAACAAGTGCATCTCAGTCTGTTAATAGCTTATTTCAAAATAATTTTCTCTTGTGCAAGGAGTCATGATTTGTAGAAACACTCAAATAGGAATACAGGAAGAAAATAGTGTTTTAAATAATTGTCAGTAACCACATTGTTGAGGGTGGCTGGTTAGTTTTGCATTGAACCCTGTTCTATAACTTAACAATAGCACAAACAAATGAAAATTTTTGTTCTTGGAGAAAACCCCCAGCCAGTCTTCCCTGATGTATAAATACTGTTCCCAAAAAAGACGCAGCACAATTGCAAAAAAAAAAAAAAATTGTTGGCAGTATTAGTGAAATTGTATCGTTTATGGGCATAGTGCCATTATTGGTCATGGTTGCAGCACTGACTAAGCAAGGACATCAGTGGATGCTGACAGTGCAGAGGATTTCGGATCAGAGAAAGGATAAAAAAGTAGGCCAGGGAGTGGGCTAAAGCTGAGCAGTGTAGAAAAGCAGGAATGCAGTGTTTCCATTCACCTGCTCCTGGTGCTCCATTTCACCTCTGTCCTCCAACAGATACCATGTCTGACCTAGAGCTGTGGACAATGTGTTCAGATCCTGCTCCTTTGCTGTGGGCCTGGGTGGTGTTGCAGTTTTATTTACAAGGATGCTGGATGTCTGAAAAATATTTTACAAGTTGGCTGTTTCTGCAGTTTTGGCTTGCAGCTGTGCCTAGTTCCGTCTTCAAGATATCTTTGTTTCCAAAACTTGAGATATACCTGCTTAAGGGGTGTTCTTCAGGGGTTTTCCCTGAGTTCCCTGAGTTGCTGTTTTGGTGGAAGGGTATTGGAATCTTAAGTGATGCCTGTCTGGCTCCAAGTGAGTGGCTTGTGAACCATCATCAGGAGTTCTACTCCATGTGGATGCCATGTCTGTCATTGTGGGTTGGCTTCTTTTGATCAAGGATGGTTAGTTATAACTTGCACCTTCTAAATACAAAAGGCAGACCTTAAATGTTGATGTATGGTAGGAAAATGGCTGGAAGTGCTTGTTATTGTCACCCTTTACTGAGCAGAGATGGGTTTGTGCTTCAGCAGTGATGAGTGGTTGACACAGCTGTACTCACTTATGAGTGTTTATTGCCTGCCATTGTAAAGATTTTATTTGTGCTTTTATGGCTTGGCTTCTTGTTCCTTAACTTTCAGTGTTTTGTTATTGTCAAATATGGTAATTTAGGGAAAAAATAAAAAAGGAATCATGAGTTCTGCTTTGTATATACATTCTATGGAACCAAAGCTCGTATTTTGAAGCTTTGCTGAATTAAATGGGTAAAATTTATCTTGTACTGTAGGAATAAGAGTTGAAATGCTTGGTCTTTTACCTGTATTGTAAAACCTGGAATGGTTTTCCGTTATCAAATAATTGGCTGTCCTAGTCAAATGTTTGTGTGAGGATGTTTAACAATTTCTAATCATGTTTGGACAAATTATTGCCTTCCGTGCATTTTACTGATTAATAAAAACTTTTCCCTCTCTTTTTCCAAAAAGGCTTGTAACAAAAAGAAAAAGGAAACATGGGGAGTATGTATCTTCATTGTAGCAATTGATCTGGATGAAGTGACATTTACTTTCACTGAGCTTTTGAAAAGTATAAACATGAGGTAAGTGACTTTAAGTATGTGAATTTAGATTTCAACAATTAACTTGTCAACATTTTAAAGTATCATGAATCTTTGTGCATATCAGACTAGTTGATTTTGCAATGAAGGTTACATATGAAAATTCTGAATATATTGAATATACTGCTGTCAGTTTAGTTTAGGGAGCAGTGATACTTTGATTCATCTGTGCTTGGCTTTGGTTGTATCATTCATCTAATGCTTGTTCTTGCTCTCTATTCATCTCAGTATTCATCAGTTTAGATTAGTGTAAATTGCATTTAAAATATTTCTTTCCCTCTATGATGATTTTTCAGGAAACCTTTTTCCCAGCATTATGCTTAGGCTACATCAAGAAGTGGGGAAAAAATGTAACTCTTAGAGCAGCATGCTGGCAAACTGTTCATTCTCAAACATTTCAATGCCAGGCTAAACTTTGTACTTTCATACACCATTTTTGCTAAGAGAATGTTACTGTTATATTGTATATTAATTAAGTTAATATTGCAGAAATTAAGATTATAGTGTCTGCTGTTAAGGTGAATTTCGGTGGGAACAGCAACCTTGTGTTAAATTAATCTAAGGAAAGAATTCCAGTGTCATCTGCCTCAGAACTCTGCTGTGTGTGGAAAGCATGCACAGGAGCAGAGCCTTTTGATGCTGTAGGTCAGGAGGCTAAATCCTGGCAATAAACTCAGGATTGGACCAGAATCTCCTTTTCCTTGAAGTCATCCATTCTCCATGCTGCCTTCTACCTTGCATCATCTTGCAGAGCAGGGTCAGGTCCAATGTTTTGACTTAATCTCTTCAGTGTTGACTGCCTTGGAACCGTGTGGCTGAAAGCCAGTTACATTTGTGCAGCACCATTCAGCATTCAGTGACATTCCACCCAAATTCCACAGATCAACTTGTGCTGAAAGCTGAGAGACTTTTTCCCTTATAGTTTCAAAGAGTAAGCTGTTACTCTGCTGATTGTGATGCAATACTCAATTGCTTGTTAGCCCTGGCTTTTTTCTCAGCTAGAAAGTCAAATTGGCAGAGATTTCTACTAGTCATCTTATCCTCTAGAGCCTTAGTTATATTGGAAAGATCTTTCATTCCATGGTAAGAGTTCTTAAATGAGCTTCTGACTGGTTTTGTATCTTTAATCTGACAAAGATCATAAAGTCTCTCAGAATATTATATTCTGATAAAGGATCAAAATATATTTGATACGGTTGAAATAGTTGAAAATATTCAATAGCTTCCTCCTCTTTAGTTTTTAGCAATCTGCTCATTTTAGTTATAAACATAACAAAATGCTTCCTTTACGGCCACAATATTACCTGGATGGTTAGGGAGAACTTTGATCCCTAGTGTAATAGTATTTTCAAAGGGTGGAGATGTCCTGTTGAAAGACCTGAAATTCTATATAATTTAACACATTAATCACCTAGGTCTTTCTTTAGCATAGATAGAGCTAAGGTTCATGTTCTCAGAGTAGTAGGGGTGTTTCTAAAGCAGAATAGGAGAGCTGAGAGGTGTATGTTATTTGTGGTACTACCAGCAGTGCAAGAACAAAGGCGTGTCTAGTTAGCAAATTCTGACTTCCAGAGATAATATCTGTGCTAGGCAAGAAAATTTTCCTTCTGTAGTAGAGCCTGTATCATGAGATACCTCTGCTGCCAGGCTGAACAGTGTTCCTGTGTCTGGAAGATGTAAAGGTGAGGCTCAAACAAGTAACATTTCCCAAGGCAAGGGTTCAGTCACTGGTAATAGTAGTACGAATGTGCTGGAGTCTAGTGAAGTAAGGCAATGGGTTTTCATGGAGATGTGTTTTTATTTTCTCTTTTTTAAGAGCTGTTTCAGAATACTTGTTTTCACAAGTTATGATAATACATAATTTTTTTTCTTTTTTCAGTGTATGCACATTTTTTCAGTTTCTGAAAGAGGTGGATGTTAACATGGATACTGTAAGCACTAAAGTTGATAGCACTGTATCAAGGCTGAAAAAGAAATACGATGTATTATTTGCACTATACCACAAGTTTGAAAGGTAGTGTATGCTTTTTCATTTTGCAATTGATTTCTTTGTCTGTCAACATTTAAGTATCTGAATTTTTCAAACTGTGTGTTATAGGAGCCCATTTAAACTGTGTGTGCTAATGTTTGCAGAACAGTGAAATTGAGCTGTTTACTTGCATTAAATAAATACCTCTTACATTTTACTCCATAACTATCACAATGCTGTGTTAAACAACCCCCTTGCAGTACAAACAGTAGTAAGAGTAGCGTGACAAGTGATTGCTACTCACTATAAGCTTTTTACAGCTATAAAGAGGATTGGTTTACTATCTAAATATTTATTTAATTAAACATTTTGCCTTCCGAATCACAAAAGACTCTCAAATATCTCTTAAATACCCTTTGAAAGGGGTGGGAGATCACTCCCTGGTAGTTTATAGAATGAAGAGATATATATCCTAGTTTGTTTTTGCATAAACTGAATTTTTTTTCTTGAAATGGTATGTACCTAGAACAATTGGGAAGCAACATTACACCACAAGGCTTGCAGTGACACTGAAGAAATACTAAAGAATTTAAAATGCCCTTTTATGGAGTATTTTGTGCAGCTGCAGCTCACTTTGCTGTGTTGTACAAAACACTGGGTAACAATGTATGTACAAATCTTGTCTTTCTGGAAGAAAACAATTTTATTATACCAAGCTAAAATAGTTTTTCTGTCTAAGCTTTGACATAAGTATGCAACACAACAACATTATTTCAGGCTTGTCAGGGCTATAGTTGATCTGTTCTTAATCTGTTCTTTGAGTCAGCTTTCATTTTTTAAAGTTAGAAAAATGTTTTGTGAACTGGTGTGTTTTTCAAGCTACATTGAAGTCAAGGATATTGCATAGTTTGCTTGCAGAGGCATGTTCAAAAATAAGAATCTATTTTGATTTTCTAGGACTTGTGGCCTTATTTATCTGGAACAACCTAGTAGTGAGTAAGTTTGATTTTTCTACATTGTGTTTGTCAAGATAAGATGTAAAACATGATGGCATGTTATCTTTTAACCCTTCAGGACTGACCTGAGTTGTAGTATGCTGTGTGTTTACTTGAGGTTTAGTGTGCGCTTCAAATTTCAATGAGATGATGGGAGATGCAGAAATTATATATGTTACATATATATGTACATGTTATGTATATAATATAACTATAGTTTTATAAAAATGTGTATATATGTGCATGTATATATAAGTAGATATGTATCATATTGTATTTATAGATATTTTTGTATATTTATCCCTCCTCCATGAAGTATTGCCACCCAATGGCATATGTCTCGGCATGGTGGAAATGAACATTTGGATGGAGAGTGAGCTTCCTAATCTCAGCAACAAAGGAGTGTGCTGAAAGGTGCCTTAACAGCTCCCAAATGAGCTTGAGTTCATGCTGTGTCTGGAGAGTAGGGCATTAGTCAAAAGCACAAGAGAAGACAGCTCAGAGCAGTTCAGTGAATTGTCTACATTCACTTTCTTTTCTGAGGATGAGACAGATACTTCCTGATTCTTCAATGGCTTTACTTGAACTTAAATTTTTCAAATGTGTAGTCAAAATTACAGAGGGAATGGAATGAGATTTTTAGGAAACTTAACTCTATGCGAAATAGAATTAAGCATGTTGTTAAATAGTTCCATGGACTGAAGCATGTTTTCAGAAATTGTGGTTTAAATTATTACAAAGCTATCAATGTAAAGTATTTTTGTTTCCCTGCAGGATTTCTGCTGAACTCAGTTCTGTATTAGTCCTAAAAAATTACTGGATTACTTTTTTGCTGGCAAAAGGTGAGTTTTGGTTAAAACACAGTAGTTTTGCTGAGTATTTTGAAAGTGAGTGAGTTTGTTTTACATGTCCAATAAGAGACTAGTATCCTTATTACAACTAAGTATTGTACAGACCTACAATGTTTTGATTGTCTTTTAACTGCTTAATAATATTTCTTTCTATACAGTTTGGCTGTTCTTATCACTGATATACTTTCTGTATATAAAGATATATATATAAGCTGTCTAAAATGTCTATTTTTTTTTCTTTTACTTTAAACATTGCTATTCTGTATTTAAGTCTATTCTGAGGTGCTTTGTAGTCCGCCAGCATTTTAATAATGGATAACTACCTTAAAAAAACTGGCATATTTTAAAAAATAAGCTTATATATATTATAAATGTATATAATTTAATAAAACAAATTAAGTAATGAGGTATTATAGTAAATTCCTGAAAGCATGCCATTTGAATGTTACAAATCTTGAAAATGTGTAAGTTACAGTTATGTTGTGTGATGAAACCTTTATAGTAATCCATGGAGTTCCTGTCTCATTGAACTCCTGCTAAAAGGAATGAATCACCTATCTCAAATGCTGCTTACTGCAAGTGTGTGTTATCAGTGAAGTGTATGCATCTCTGATATCAAAATCAGACTTGAGTCAGCTGAATTTTGTGGAGCTCTGTCACTAGAATTCTCCAAGCATAGGCATGAAGTAAAACCCACAAAAGGTTTTTTAGCCTGCCTTTTCTTGAGAACAAAGAAAGCTAAAATTTACTGGAAAATATTTGGAGCTTCAGAAGAGCCTGGGTAATGCTTGCTACTTCTGATAGAAAATAAATACAAAAATTGCACCTATAAGTAGAGCACGGGTAGATCTGTAGCTGTTCAAAATCACTATGGACTTACTAAATTTTTCATGGCAATGCATGCTGTCTTGAGATGGCCCTGTAGATCTTCTCTGGCATATGAGTAATAATTTGGGAAAAACTGGAATAATGCAGCTCTAAAAGTGTTCTTCATGCTCTTACTTGTGTGACTTTTAAGTAATTTCATGAAAATCTGACAGGCTGAGCCTAGAGTGTGATAGCATGTTTTGAATTTCTCTTCATTGTAGTGACTCCTGATTTCTGAATATTTAGTAGCTTTCAAAAAGCTTGCATAAGACCACAAAGAAGGAAATCAGGGGAGAATTACACAGAAGTAATATTCCTCTACAGTAAAAAGGAAAAGAAATCAGGACTGAGCACTGAGGGCAGGATTTTGTACACAGTAATTTTATTTGTGTGTATGCTCTCTCTAAAGCCATGAACTGAAGCACTGCGAGTTTTAAAATCAATAGCCTTTAAATAACACTGGCATCCTTTATGATACTTCCTGAATTCTAGTGGTAGTGTTTTACTGTATGAACTTCCAAATCTTTGTTTTGCAAAATCACTTTTAAAATTAAGTCAAACATTCTCAAAAAGGTTTTTCTTTACCCTTTTAAATATTTGCAGGTAAAGTGTTGCAAGTGGAAGATGACCTGGTGATTTCTTTCCAGTTGTTGCTGTGTGTCTTAGATTATTTTATCAAACTGTCACCTCCTGCTATGCTGAAGGAGCCATACAGTAAGAATTTTTTTTGGTTTTTTTTCATTGAAATAGAAAGTAAATTTATTAAATTTCTATTAGCCATGCTACCATTCATAATAACATAATAGAACTTCTTGAGTTTATTGAAACTTTTTTCTGTTTTAGTTAAATTTACATGATAATAAACTTGAATTCAATTACCTGAATGTAGCAGTATATTTAATATAAATTTTGCTATGCCCTCTCCCCTTATTAGTTGTTTAGGGACTTGTTAAAACAACAAATTTAATTTGGTAAAAGAATTCAGATTCTGGGTAGATTATAACTGAGAACTATTATTTAGGTTTGTCTTGAGTTACAGAGGAAAAATGTGGCAGTTTGACTCTTATTTTATTGATGTGTAACAGTATGATAACAGCAGAAATGTACAAGATACTGGACTGTACAGATATTTAAAACAGATATACAGTGGGTAGCGGCTCAAAAGAGTAGAGATAAAATGTAGACAGCTTTGCTTTTATTACATCCTGTTTGCTATTGCAAGTGTCACTATTTTAAGTAAAAATGTAATAAGTCTTCTCTATAAAAGCTTCTATTCAGCATAAGGTTTTATCCATTAAGTTTTTATACCTAAAACTTGGAAAACTTCACTAGAAAGGTAGAGAAAGTAAATATTTATAGCAACTTTCAAAGATAAAATTCTATTTGAGTTAACTATTTTCTTCAGGAAGAAATGGAATTAGTATACTGAAATATTTGGGGCCACAGGATGTGACTCATACATTTGAACTAAATGGTTTATCCTCTGGGTTAAGATGCAATCCTAGTATATTTAGCCTAAATCTATTTGCTTTCTTTCTTTCTTTGGTAACTAAACATCCACCTAGGTTGTAATGTCACAGAATAGAGAAGGTATTCACTGCTGTTTTCTTTAAATTCTATGTTTTGGAGGATATTTATCTGATCTAGCAATTATTTGTTGCAGGTAAGAACAAATAACCTTGCTCTTATTCTAATGTGAATGTGAGTAAAGGGAGGAAAAGGATGGACTTAGGACAAGCAATTCCTGCTTTCCTCCAGTACTATTTTGAATTTGTCCTTCCTAGTAGGACACACATATGCTGCTGCTTGTTTCAGGTGTTATAAAGCAGATCCTTTTCAAAAACTACTGAATTGAAACTACCTGGTTTTGAATTCTGTGTTCACACTGATTTATTTTTTCTTAGTGAAACCATGCAGAATAGGAGCTCATTTTTAGAAACAGTTTGGTTCTGTGCATCATGTCTTGAAAAAAATTCTGCCACTTGAGACTAAATTGCAGATGTGTCACTGTCCTAAGTGCAAAGCACTGGGTTTGTGACGTGAAGCTGCGTGTGAACTGTCAAACAGCTCTGCATTCTTTGAGAGAATAACACAATGCATTGTTCAAACCCTCGTGATCAGGAGGCTTCATGTTGTGATAAATGATGTCAAGCTTCATGATCTAAGGCTGAGGGGATTAAGATTCATACCCACCTCTGCAGTGTAGTTTCAAGAGTTTCTCAGAGCAGTTGTCAAATGCAAATGAAGTTACAGGTGAGAGCAGCATGCTGATTGCAGTGTCAGGTTTAAACCAACAATATTTAATCATATTAACGTATGCTATTAATATAATTCACATATTTCAGACATTTAAGCCATCTGTTTTGAGTTTAATAAGATGAAGTATTCTTACCTCCATATATTAAGGTTTTTTGATACTTTCTTTTAGGTGGACTTGTTTGTTTGTTTGTGTCTGGGAGTATTTGGGGAAAGGAGGAATTCCCTCCAGGACCATATTCTAGGTTCCCACCATCACTTAAGTCCTGCATTGATTTATTACCCTTCAGGTTCTTGTTTTATACTTCTTTAAAAATTGAAAAAATAGTTATTAATCTGTGAAAAGATAAGGCTTTCCAAGCTTTGCAAAACAGATTCTCAGTAAAAGCTACTTGCAGAAAGTGCTGTTACATTTACATTCTGTGTAGAGTAGCTTCTTAAAAGCAAAATGTCTAAATACTGATACAGGAATTTTAAAATTAACTTCATTTTTGTATAGATTTTCTGTAATGAAGGTTTCTTACCTAGCTGAACAAATGAAAAAGAAAATATATTTAGGGGAAAGACCTGAAAAAATATATAAGAAGTAGAATCTTCTAGGTTTAATAGCTTGAATTTCTTCTTCCTTAAGATGTCTCTAACCTTGTGATGGTTCTGAATCTTTCCAGAGTCTTCTGTGTCTGCAGTGACTGTAAATGGCTCAGCTCGCACTCCAAGAAGAGGTCAGAACAGGAGTTCACGTACTGCAAAGCAGCTTGATACTGACACAAAAATTATCGAAATCCTTTGTAAAGAACATGATTGTAATTTCGATGAGGTAATGCCTGCACTTTAAAGTCTGATAGATCTTGCTTCTAGACTCCATCTGGAATATGTTTACATTTAATATGGAATATATTTAAATGGTCTTTTTAAAAAATGTCGCTGTTTGTGCCAGATTAACTATGCTGTCAAGTAGTTATCTTCAGCAGTGAAGGTAGTTTAGCGTTCTATAGTTTCTGTAGTCAGTAGTTTAAAAAACAAACAAAACCCACCCAAAACAAGTGCTTTGGTATGGGTGATAACTTTACCAGGATAATGGAACTGTGAAGAATAGAATATGAAGTTACAGGCTGATCACAGCATGTAGCATATGGATGCAGGGCTGCTCCCATGCATCCCATGATGAGAAAATGTATGCAAAAAGCGCATTGCTTCTGTGGGAGATTTTAAAAGACCCCATTCACCTTTTCCTCTGCTGTTAAATTTATTTCTGTGTGAAAAGGACTGATTTTTGAATATCCAAATGGATGATGGAAGCAGAAATGTGAGAGGGCTGGAAAGACTGCAGTTCTTTTCCAGTTTAAATACTTAGTATTCTAGCAATGGATTGTATCTGCATGTTTACATATTGCTGTGTTTTGGATGTATAAAAAGTTTTGTTCTTGCTTTATTGAAAACAAACCACAATGCATTATGGCAATGTCTCAGTTTCTTGATTTAAAGATGTGAAAGCAGTGTATGCATGGCTGACTCTCTACCTTGCTAATGTTACATTTTCATCTTTTTGTAGGTCAAAAATGTGTATTTCACAAGCTTCATTCCCTTCTTGAATTCTGCTGGTATTGTAGCTTCAAACGGACTACCAGAAGTAAGTGGAGGAATTGAAGACATTTTTGGTGGGCAGACCCTGGCTGGGTACCAGGCACACACCAAAGCCATTCTTTTAACTGCTGTCTGCAGCATAATGGGGACAGAAAATATAACAAAATGTTAATGAGTTTAGAAAAGGATGGGAGAGAGATTACTCACCACATACCATCATTGGCAAAGCAGACTCATCTTAGGATGTTAGCTGAATTTATTGCCCACAAAATCAGAGCAGGACAATAAGAAGTAAAATAAATATTAAAAACACCTTCCCTCCACCCCTGCATCCTTCCCAGGCTCTACCTGCTCCCCATCAGTAGTGCCAGGAGGTGGGGAGTCAGTTTATCACATATTCCTGCCTCTGCACAGGGAGTGGAGTCCTTCCCCTGCTCCAGTGGGGTGTCCTGCCTACAGGAGAGCATCGTCCATGAACTTCTCCAACATGAGTCTGTTCCATAGACAACACTTCTTCACCA